>JAJJWW010001868.1:0-60010 GCA_023531295.1 Papaver armeniacum | reverse complement strand
TTGTGTTTGGTTAAGTCCGAACCTTTCTATCAGTAAACATACTTGTTGTTGTATTGTTTCGATCTCTGTATCCATAGAAAATCACACTAAGTGTGAACCGATTAGTTGTATTGTCTCGACTCACCCATATGTAGACTACAATATCGCAACGACAGACTTGCGAAGTTAATAAACAACGATGTCGCGAGGCAGCCGAGAGAGCCAAAATAAACGACGCAAAGAATAACGATAAAGTAGACATAAAGGAGACGGAGATCCAAGTAGGTTAAGAAGTGTCGCGAGATTGAATAGTTGTACATCAAGACACTTCATTAGACATTCCTAAAAATAAAGGATAGCTTAGGGGAAGCTGTCGTCCACTATGTATTACCCTATATAAAGGGGTCGAGGAGTCTCATGAGGGGAGAATGGTTAGGCAAGTCATTAGGAGAGAGAAAGTTTAAGAGTGTTCTACTTCTAAGTGTAATTCTACTTTCCTGTGTAACACTTGATGAAATTAATCAATAAACATTCTCAATTATACAACTTTCAATAGACTAATTAATCAAAATATAGTGAGGGGTGTAGTGTGGATTTCCCGCTACTACATATGCTACTAGAAACAGACCTAATCTTGTTGGTTCAAGAAAGAAAATCGCAATTAAAGTCAAGTTTAGATCAAGAAAATGAGAAAGGAAACTATTAGATCGGATGAAGCAGGGGAAAAAAGATATGGCATGTGGCGCAGATACAGGAGTAATGATTAGTAAATTTCATGAAAATATCAGAGGAAGAATACACAAAAGGGATTTTGAAGGAAAGAAGGTTACAGACAGAGAAATGATATCACCTTTGAAAGATTGGGAAAAACAAGAGATAACATTCACTATGGGAGAGATATCCAAAGAAAATTTGGATCACCCATCTCCATTAGTGATCGAAATTAACTCGTATAAGGAGAAAGAAGAATCGGAGAACACAAATAAAAACATGGGTGGTAAATGGAGTTTTAATTGATACAGGAGTCTCTGTGAATATAATGTTCTATCACACTTACAAAAAGATGGGATATGAAGACGAGATATGACTTTTCATGCGCAGACAATATTCAAGGTTTTGGTAAATCCATAACCAAGGTTAGAGGAGAGATAAAAATACGATTCCATTAGGAGGAATCGGAAACTCAGTGTGACATTGAGTATAGTAGATATGGAATCACCGTATAACTTGTTACTAGGAAGACCATGGGTACATGCAATAAAAAAGTCATAAGGCCGACGCTTCATCAATGTATCAAGTTTCCAACACCAACTGAATAAAGTAGATCAAAGGATGTCATGAAGGAAGAATATATTATCAAAAGGAAGTAAAATGTTGTCAGGAACAAATAAACAAACAAAAGAATATATCTAAGCACCGCAAAAAGATGGCGAGGGCGGCTAAGAAAGAAGAAGAGTTCAGAGTTTACATGATCAAAGCGAAGGGAAGGAAAAGGAATACCTAATGAGATCTCGGGAGAAGAAAATGATTCCGCGATGGAACCGGAAGGACCAACCCCCATGGGAGAACCGAAGGCCAGTTACGTCGCGGCAGAGCAAACTAAAGAAGTGAATATTGGAACTAAGGAAGAACCCAAGATACTAAAGATTGGAACTAACATGGGAGCGGAGGAAGAAGAAAGAATCGTTGGTCTCATGGTAGATTATAAAGATATCTTCGCGTGGATATGGATGAAATGCCCGCATAGATCCATCTGTAGCTTGTCACAAGTTGGAAATTGATAAAAATGTCAGAAGCCATTCAAACAAAGAATTAGAAAAGATAGCAACAAGATATCACCCTGGGATAGAAGAAGAGTTGCAAAGATGTTGGACGCAGGAATCATTAGACAAGCAAAATATCCTAATGATAGCGAATATGGTTATAGTTCCAAAGAAGAACAAAGGAATAAGGATTTGCATTGATTTCACCGATTTAAATAAAGCTCCGCCCGAAAGACGCTTTTCCATTGCCGATATTCCTCACCCATTTAACTGGCCGCGTAGGAATGAAAGGGTATCCTCGCCGATGGATACAAAGGTTACAATCAGATCCCACTACCAAGAGGATCAAGAGCATACTGCTTTCTTCGCCCAAGAGGGGATTATATTGCTATACTAAAATGCCGCCGGTTTGCTAAATGGGAGCGACGTATCAAAGGATGGTAGAAGAGGTATTCGCAAATGGATACATAAAACACTGAAGTCTATGTAGATGACATGCTAGTAAAAAGTAAGAAGGCGTAAGATCACGTGCGAGACTTGAAAGAAATTTTTGAGCAAATGAGGCGCTTCAACATCAAAGTCAACCCCAAAATGTACCTTGAGTTGCACTGTGGAAGTTTCGGGTTACATTGTGTCAAAGGAAGGAATACACGTTGACCCGAGAAAATAAAAGCAGTTCATGACATGCTGACGCCTGACAAGAAAAGACGCCCAAAAGCTAAATGGATTGTTAGCATCACTAGAAGGTTCATCTCATGATCGCCCTGATAAATGTAAACATTTTTTTCAGTGTTCTAAAAAAGGGATCGAAATTCGAATGGACGGACGAATGTGAAAAGGCTTTACAAGGAATTAAGGAACATTTAATGGATGTATCCATTATGCAGAAGGCAGAACCTGGGGAAGAGTTATTAATATATCTCATCACTACTTCGCACTATTTGTGCGCTTTATGCTAACTACTTGCAGAGTGGAAAAACCAATCTATTATATCAAGAAACTTTTAATGCCATAAAGAAATTATTCAAAAATTGAAAACTAATCCTAGTAGTCTATGCGTCATTTAAACTTCGATATATTTTCGTGCACATACATCGTTAGAGTAGAATAAAGGTACCAATTGAGTCGTGTAATGAAAAATTCAAAAAGATCGTGAAGAGTCGAAAGATGGAATGCTCAAATAAGTCATTGCAAACTCAAATATGAAATATTATCTTCAACTAAGTCACAAAGTCGTCAGACTTTCTCTCAGAATTTTTAGAGGAGGATGAAGCAAGGATGAAATGATGGATGTAGAGGAAGAACATGGAGATCCAAAAGATTTGTTAATCAACCAAACCGGTGGGAAATATTAGTGGATGGATCATCAAATGGAGAAGGTAAAGGAGTGAATTGTTATGATTTCGCCAGAAGGCAATAAGTTAGCTTTTGCTTTTTAGATTGGAATTTGAGTCTACCAATAATGAAACTAATACGGCCATAATACATGCTTTACGATTTGCAATAGAAATGAACTGAGAGTGTGAGAATTACCACCACCTGCAATTGGCAATTCCCGCAGATAACAGAAAAGTATGCTACAAATGATCCATCCCTACAGAAATACAGGAAGCTTGTAGAAGGTTGCATGACAAGACAGACACCAAAATAAAATGGAGGCACATATCAAGAAGAGATAATACTGCAGACGCTTTTGCCTTTATATCAAGTATGATGACAGACCCAACGCGAGGAATATCAAAATATGAGACGCCATCAAGCGCCATCGCTAATAAAGAAGAGGAACAAGAAGCAGATATAATGATGGTGGTAAATGAGATGCAAGGTTGCGAGGAAGATTGAGAGTAGAACTTCACACGTACTTAACGAAAGGCGCAGGTACCAAGAAATAGATTGGAAGCACACAAGTTAAAGAGCCGAGCAACAAATTATGAATTGCAGATGGCGGCTTTATCGCTGGCGCTTCTTTTGATGGACCTTCGCTTCGATGCCTAACAAGGAAAGAAGGAGAAACCATATTGAAGATGTCAAGATAGTGGAGATGCCTGAAATCATAGCGGCTAAGATCTTTGGCATATAAAGCAAAGATGCAAGGATATTATTGGCTATATATGCATGAGGACGCGAGAGCAATAGCCAGACGCTGCGTGAAGATTGTCAAAGACACGGGAAGAAGATACATGCACCAGAGCACAAGTTAAATTCTTCAAAAAGTGTGTGGCCTTTTGGAAAATGTGGGTTTAGATATTGTGGGACCATTTTTACCAGAACTGACAAAGGAGATACCTAATTGTCGCAACGGATTATTTCACAAAATGGGCAGAGGTGAAAGCGGTCCAGGACATTCGTGATAAGGATGTTTTTACTTTCATATTCGAAAATATCATATGCAAGATTTGGGATCCTCAAGCAATTGGTATCCGATAATGGGAAGCAGCTTAAGGCAAAACATAGAGTTGCTGCTCAATGCATTTCAGATAAGATGTGGAAAATCAACTCCATTATATCCACAAGCTAATGGCTGCTGGAGGCAACAAACAAAACAATTGCCGATATATTGAAGAAAAATTGGAAGGACACAACAAAGGATGGTGCTAACAAGTACCCAATGCAAGATGGGGCCTATAATACAACTAGAAGAGAAGCCACAGGAATGTCCCCTTTTTGCCTAACTTATGGAGTCAAGCAGATTCTAACAGAGGTCGTGATTCCGACAACCAAAAAAGAGGTCCTGGGAGAAAATCTTAGCGCAGTAACATTCTAACAAGTTGATGAATTGAAGAAAAACGAGAAAAAGCCTTGCGACACATGGAGAATTATCAAAGACTAGCTAGAGAATATAATAAGCGCAAAAATACGTGAGTTCCAACTAAAGCACTTGGTGTCAGAAACACCAATATATCAACGCTAAAACGGAGGCAAGTCGGCAAGAAAATGGGATGGACCTTATATCATCAAAGAGGTAGCCTCAGACAGGGCATATAGATTGATGGACCCAAGGAAGAGATGGGGGCAAAATTGATAGACCATGGAATAGGTTATATCTAAAGAAATATTATCCGTGATAACGAAAGATGACAAAATGAATTAAGATGAAGTACTTTTCGCTGACATTTGCGATATCTGCAAGAAAATGGGGAGAACTGCCAAGAGATCGCGATAAGAATAACAGAAAAGTCATGAATAGCTTAACAAAACAACAAGAGATAAGGAATGATTAAATGAATGAATCGCTAATATCTCGTGCATAAAAGAAAGAAATGATTAAGAATGATTGCCTAAAAAGAATGAATGAATGGGACGAACCTTTATGGCGTACACCCTAGTTCGCGAATTATATTTCGTAAGAGGCAAATGTAAGACCTAAAGTGCGTCATATAAGGGGGTATCTCTTAACATGGCTCAGGTGGAAGGTTACACCGCTCCTGAAACCTGAGTCATGCAAATTTGGGGCCCATGAAAGCCTATCCGGGGGAGATACCTTGGATTCCCAACTATATATGTAGGTTATACCCTGGTTGGGCGACCGAGGGTCTCTTCCAAGGAGTCGCGGATGCACAAGGCGCCGAGGTACACGGTTGAGCTGTGAGTGCCCGGGATGGATGAACCTACTCCGGCCATTCTTGGCAAGTCTTGGCATGTGGCCGCACTCGCCCAAGAAAACTCCACTTAGGGTGCAGTCTCGAACCATAAACCATATAGGTATAAGGGATAAGAGGTCATGAAAACAATCGGTTGTTGTTAAGACCGGATGGGAGGAGCTAGTCTTGTATGGCCGATGTTTCGCCTCCTCAAGGGGCAACCGGGGGAGATGATAAGGGCGACGCTCTCCATTAGGGGGTGTCAAAACAGACGCAAAATGTCATGAGGCTTTGTTTTCGCAAGGAGACTTAGGCTTGTCATATTTGTGCAATGATCCTCAGCAGGGCAATAATACTAACGCGAGGGTAAGGCGAGATCAATGGGTCTTTACACGAAAGTGTACGGACGTCCCGCGATTTTGCCGCACGACGGCAATGTCATGGGACTTTATGTTCGCAAGGATATCTAGGCCTGCATATTGTCGCAATTAAAACATCCTTCGCAGAGGCAAAAATACTTGAAAAATGATAAGACAAGATCAATGGGTCTTTACATGCAAGTGTACGGACGTCCCGCGATTTTGTCGCCACAAAGGTGGCAGTGGGAAGACTCTTAATTAGGAGGTCTAACTCTCGGAAGACCACACAAAATTGATAAGGCAAGATCAATGAGCCATTGCATGAAAATGTAAAGGCGGTCCGATCTTGTCGCCACAAGAAGAGATAAAATAAAGAATACCAAAATGATAAAACGAGAAAAGTAGTTTCTTCCTCATAGAGATGCCTGACCTTGTCGCAATACAAAATTCGACATCAGCGAAGAATACAATGAAAAGATGATGATGATTAAGTAAAAATAATTTCATCAAAATGTAAGCGAATAAGCTTTAAGTAGATTATAGTTATAAATAAGAAGAAGAAAATAAGAGGATTCTCCAACAAGGGATTTAATCTCTCAAAACAAAATGACAACAGAAGTAGCAAGAGTTATCAAACAAGCTTAATTCTCTACATCAATTTTATCGTCTTCACCAATTACTTTCAGCTTCACCTTCGCCTACCAATGGACGTTCTTCCGAGATATTTTCAAAGATCTTTATTCTCGCCAATTGGTGGATTCTCATCGAAAGCTTTTCACTCGATCTTTGTTGATAACTTCAATATTAGCGACGTCTTCGCCGCTTTCATAGTCATAATCACTATCCTGAGCATCAGAACTTCATCATCACTTATTTCCAACGGAGCGACGTGAATAGGATCAAGAGACTTCGAAAGCAAAATGTTATTCACAAGAACTTCCGCCTTTAGAGGAACCGCGAAGAATGCCTTTTGACGATTCTTACTATCAATGTCCTTACAATGAGACATATAATCAAGTCTTCGCCCGCACGGTCACGAACGAGCAAGATGCGAAGTGAGTAGTCCATTTTCCTTGCGAATTTTGGAATAATCAGACTGAGGGTAGAAATAGTGGAGCGAAGCTTTCTCGTAACCGTGATAACAAATACACAAGATCGTAGAAAATTCTTATCGAACATTATCGACATTTTCAGTGGTAGTAAAGCATTCATGGAATAAACATATGAATTAAGATAGTCAAATAAATTGACTACCTTCCTTTGAGAAGAAAGATGTTGAATTAAAGTCATAAATTATTCCCAAAAAAATCCATGACATCATCAAATGAATCTCCCACTAAACCTTTCAATCGAGAACGCAAATTCTTTTCATTGGAAACAAGTATGGAATTTTCGTTCGCCGTAGTAGAGTTGGATTTTTCTAAATTGACACATTGTTCTTGAATTGCTTCGCTTTTACACTCAAAGTTATTCTACCCCGAATAAGTTTATCTCTCTCGAGAATTACTTCCATTGGTTTTTCAAAGAATGATTGGCTTGCTCTTGTTCTTCACATAATTTTCGACAAGCATCATATCACTGCGAATAGTTCGCCACCTTATTCAACAAAGAACGCTTCTCTTGCGAAAGAGTTCGATTCTCATCTCGATAAAGTTTGCAACTCCAAATCGATTTAGTCAAAGCATAAGAGAGAAGAGATAAATCATTACTTAACAAGTCTTGCTTCTCGATAAATTTAAATTTTTTCTTTTTTTGACAAGTTATTTATTTGATCAACCAGATAAGTGTGAAGATTATCTAAGAGATTATATTGTTCCATCCAACCATCTCTCTCAACTCGAACTTCTTCAACAATGGACTCCATCCGATATATCTCCATTATTCGTTTCACGGTTTAATGCTTGGAGAATGAACAGAGAGTTTGAGCTGCAAAAAAAAAAAAAAGAGCTGCGGCGAGGGTATACCTTTTAATTCTTCATTCTTCTTGCGAAGGTCATCACAATCCAAACGAGATGTTGTGAAATTTTTGATTGCACTTCACGGTCATGACTGGAGATCATTCTTCAACTTACTAATTTCTTGAACTAAAGACGCCCACGAGACCTTATCGGACCAAGGTGCTTACTTAAAATCTCGCAGACATTGGATTTGATAGATCGGCAGAAGTTTTCTTGGCATCATTCACAAGATCCGAAAGAACCTTAAAGGCCACATCTATACCCTCCAAATTTTCTCTCGTTGTTAGAGGAATTTGCTCTACTAAAAATGAGTCATCTTTTGTCAAAGGAATCTCATGAGAAGAGGAGGTCTCAGAGAGAAGTGGTTGAGAAATAGTAGGAACATTGATAGCAGAGGGTAGTATAGCATCATTTGGAGGGGAACGATTGTGAGGAACTTGGTCTATGAGGAGTTGAGGCGAAAAGTGTTGTCGCCAAGAATGTTATCGAAGGAAGAGGCACGAAACTATCCTGCGAAGATTTCGCATGGAGAAGAAGGTCCGAAAGAAGGAAATGGAACGTGGGAGTAATAGACTTGGCCGGCGAAGCCTTTTAGGAGTTCTATCAAGATTTCCATCATTCTCGCGAGTAACAAGTCAAGTAAGAAACAGAGGCAACAATATATTGCTTATAAAAAGAAATGTTTCTTAAATACCTTGTCACTCGCAGCTTTCTTTGATTATAGATTTTGTCTCATGAAGTAGGCTTTGACTCAGATAGAGATTCTTGTTGCGAAGAGGGTTCGATGGCGAGCCCAAAGAAAGAAAAGGGTCCTTCACGGTAGAACTGTTTTGGGTTGGTTCTTGCTAAACAACAATGGCGTAAAAGAACTATAAAGTTAAGCATACCAAAGTGATTTCGACAAGAAAAACTAACTTCAAGGCAATTAACCACAAGATTAAATTAGATATGGCAAGATTAACAAACCTGGATGCCATGAGAATGACAACTGATAAGAAGTAACAGAAGAAGAGAAGAAGATGAAGAAGGAAAACAAAGAAAATACTATAACGATGAAGAAGAGGAAAGCTTTGCGGATTTATGAGGAAGATGAAAGGGAAAAGAAATTTCTTCACAAGGAACACTTCTATAAATAGATGGGAAAAAGGTATTACGACTGGGTAACATTAAATGCGCCAGTAAAGAGGCAAATATAGACACGTGTTAACGGTCATTACCCAAATCCAAGGAAACTTGACGAAAAGAAATTTAGCGGGAATTCAAATATATGGCATATTTCCTAATAAAGTAGAAGAGATTGCGGGAACCAATTATTCTCTCAGAATACATGAGGCAAGAAATGACACTTTGTACATAGGAGCTTCGAATCTCGCAAAAGAATAGAGGCAAGTACGTACTTTTCAAGTCCAAGATTCTTTCGCTGCCCTTCATCAAAGATCAAAGATTATTACAACAATGCATTTTTCCTTAAAAATCGCTTCTTCAAGCAATATTCAAGGAAAAAGAGGCAAGATGTAGGACCATAATATCGCAACGCATGTGACTTGCGAAGTTAATAAATAACGATGTCGCGAGGCAGTCGCAGAGAGCTAAAATAAACGACGCAAAGAATAACGATGTTAAGTAGACATAAAGGAGACGTGAGATCCGGCGAGGTTAAGAAGTGTCGCGAGATTGAATAGTTGTACACTGGCGACACTTCGCGAGACATTCCTTTTAAAAATAAAGGATAGCTTAGCTGTCGTCCACTATGTATTACCCTATATAAAGGGGTCGAGTGAGTCTCGTTGCGGGGGAGAATGGTTAGGCAAGTCATTAGGAGAGAGAAAGTTTAAGAGTGTTCTACTTCTAAGTGTAATTCTACTTTCCTGTGTAACACTTGATGAAATTAATCAATAAACATTCTCAATTATACAACTTTCAATAGACTAATTAATCAAAATATAGTGAGGGGTGTAGTGGGATTTCCTGCTACTACACCATAGACAATCACTTTCGGAGAAAGGACTTATAGGTAGGAATTTTTTTAGCTTGAGGTATATTTGGGTACCCTCGCCTTTTCAGAATCAATGTGATTTTAATGCTAAAATAGGTTTTAGTTTTGAGATTAGTAGAAACCCCCACCTTTTTAGCAAATCCCAAACTCTTGAATCAACCCAAATCCAAACAAGACATGCACAATTTCCAAGAACAAGAAGGATTAATAGCTTAGGTTTTCTTTCACTTTTTGTTTTCTTTTTATTATTTAAAATGAAGTAAAGACTAAAGAGAGAAAAAGTAGAAGGAAAGAGAGATGAAAGGGGAAAATTTTTTCTCGTAGAGGCGAGATCATTTTAGAACTAGCAGATATATGGCCGTCAGATCAAGAGAGATATGACATCGTCTAACCGGCAGTTAACCCTGAGTTAACCCAACTACTTCACCGAATATTTGGTTAAAATAAAAACATCATCTAACCGGGAGTTAACCCTGACTTGCATGCATAACTTCAAGCGTGCAAAGGTCTGGCGATAATTTACCTAACATCATGATGTTCTTTCTTATTGTATGAAAATATGGTTTCAAGTAGTTTTTCCGCTTCATTGAGGAAAAATCAATCAAAGCCTATCATCAACAATAATCAATGATTAGTTTTCAAGATTGTATAGTACTTGTAGCTTCGGTTTTCGCTTTTTATCATCATGATGGGTACCTCCCATTTTTAGTAGAGGCGCTCTGAATCAAATATAGGGATATACCATGACCCATCAACTAAAAACACAAAGAACAAACGTTCATAATCACATCTCAAAAGATTGAGTTCATAAAGGTCCAAGTTATAACATACGGTGATCATCAAGTCATCAACATCTTCATCATCATAAATATAATAATTATCTATGAAATCATGGTTATGCTATAATTAATCACCATTAATAAAAGTGATCATTATCAACAACATTATCACCGTCAATGGAGATTTCCTATGTCCGATAGAATAATTTTCTGGGTTCTTAAGAAACTGAGATTCGTCAAGTTTTTCAAACACGGTTGAGCAAAGACTAATCGTCTTTCACATATTTCGCAATGAAACGAAACCAGATATTCGCTTGACAAGTGCCTAAAACATTCTACCGATAACCTCAAGTTAACTCCGGTTAGATGATGTCATATCTCACTTCATCTCGACGAGCATATATCTGCTAGTTCTAAAATGATCTCGCACTGCGCGAGCAATTTTTTTTCCGAGATGAAAGTGATGGGTAAAGTGTTTTGGGTTTTTGTGTTAGGAGACAAAAGAGAAGAAAAGTTGGAGAAGATGAAAGTGACGGCCATTTTTTTTTTTTTTTTTTTTTTTGTTTCACACGTTTTTTGGTAAAGAAAACCCTAGATAATTATTATTTACCATTCAAGTTTTGATAAGGGACATAATATTTTATAAACACACCCCAATATTAAAGTACATGCACCCAACCACATAATAATATAATAGTGACACCAAAATTAGCAAAGATACATGCATATATATATATATATATTATAAAAAGAAGTTGTGTTTTTGTATCTTTATAATTACAACCATCGATTTCGTCATCCCACGGTTCGATCCCTCGGTTATATGTTTTATATAAATTTATATGGCCATCCGCTCTGATCGTCGAGTTTCTCGATCTGGCTATGACATCAATTTCCTCTTATAAATATTTTTCTTCCATAAGTACGTCCGTCCCTAACGTCCCCTGGCTTCCAAAATTTGGCTAGGCTTCCATAACGTAAAATTCGAAACAAAACTAAAAATTCCCGATTTTAAAACACATACCAAAGTTAACTAGATTTCTAATTTGGTTAAACTCGACTTTGTGCAAAGTCTATATAAGAAGCGCCAGCCATGTTTACAACACAAACATAGCTTTGGTTCACTACTATACAAAAGGAATCATGCTCAGATAAAGTTTCGTGAATCTTTATAACCAAATCAATATGAGGTGCACGTTTCATCTGTTTTTTTCTTTTCTCTTTTTTTGTGCGATTGTCTCTGCTTCTGTTTTTCTGTGTTTAGCAGCTTTGATTTTGTGATAGGGGCGATCAGAAAGAGACATGCATACTTCAATTTTCTCTTTCCACTTTTTTTATTGGGTTTTCTTTCTAGCTCGCTTTAGTTTCTCTCTTCAAAGAAACCCTAGAACTGATTTCCCTTTTAGTTTTTGTTTGATTAGCTGATTTTTGTAAGTGAAAAGAGCGTATCAACAAGTTTTGCACTGATAATAACTTTTTTCTTCCCATTGTTCCCACTTCCAAAGCCTTCAGAGAGAAAACGACCCAGAGAAAGAATTGCAAGACGACATCGTATTCTTCTCCATCCCTTCAAATTTTGTTCATAGAGGGGTTTGATTTCTTCGAACATAGTTGGGGTTTGAATTCCAATTTCTTCTAAATATAATGGTGAATAAGAAAAGGTATTAATGATTTCTCTTTCCCTGTATTGGTCCAATTTAAACTCTTATTATATTATAGGATTATAAAGGAAGAGAAGCAGATTAGATTGGTGGTTAATCTTACCAGGAAGTTTCACTCATCACTTAATAAGGTATGACTTCTGTTAATCCTTCTTTAATCTCCCTCTCTATATAACTGTGACTGTACCAGGGCAATTCTGATATCAATTGCCAGCAAATCCAGTTTGTATCACTTTTGATATAAACAATCTTGATAAATATTCCCTAATTTCTATTTTTTTTGATCTGATTCATGACCCTGTTATAATCTCATAACCCTGTTTGTTTCGGTTTTGCAGCTATCAACACCATAATCCAAAGAGTATTCATCATAAAAAAAAAATCACATCTCCTTACATGGTTGTTGTTCTTTTTGTCATTCAACTCAAAATATTCGCTTCTGTGTTTCGGGTGAATATTGCTACCATGGCCAACAAGGTATTCTTCCCGTCGACATGTTCCCCAATTTCAGAGAGAAATCCGAACGTCTATTATGTTTCTTAATTAAAAACGTTGAGATTTTATTATTCGACCAAAACTATGCGTCTGGCCTTTTAAACAGTAAATATGGTTCGTTGTATAACTAAATTCCTTTCTTCCCACAAAGATCCCTCTTTCACACAAGACGTAAATTTTTGTTTTTCGTCACTGTCGGTTTAGAAATGCACTAATGGTAATAGGAGTTTAAGAATTCTAGGTTATTATTTGGCCGAGAGAGAGAGTAGAGTGATCTTCTCTTGAAAGAACTCGGTTGAAATACAAGATTATAAGGAGGTCGCTTTAAGGTAAACATTATGATCTGGGATGCAATGCATAACTCAGTACGATGATACAGGCGCAAGGCATTCCCACCTTAGTAAATTCTGTAGCAGGGAGGTGAAACGGAGGTGAAACTATTGAACAAATTTTCTTGCCCTGCAGCTTTAGCTCTGGGAAGTTATGAAGTTACTTCCTAAAGTTTTTTGAGATGAAATGGTGCTTTTCTGTGACTCGCAAAGAACTTTATGGCCCGAATACTCAGAAGTTGAATGGGAGACGAGACGTAAGGAGACTTGGTGTATTCTTCCTCATGCTATCTAATGGGTTTTATGGAAGGAGTTGGAATATAAATTTGTGAGGTTGGATGTGCTGGTGAAGCAAATAAATTTGCATTTTATGTAGAAAAAGAGAAGTCAGTTATTTTTTTTTATATATTTTTTTAAATGTACAATAAATTTTTTTCAAAGTAGCATCAACATAAAAATTACGATATTTTCCTCCGATCATAGATGTTAAAGAAATTAACCGACGTTCTTTCAGGATTGTTTAGACCCTAGACTTGACATATTGGCGATGGATTGGCAGAGATTCAATAAAAAGATGACATCTCCAATGAGATACTACGATATGTTTGTAGTGTAGCCAATAAGAACATGATTAATTAGGTTTATGGGGTGGATAACTTCATAAATGTTTGATTTGCATTTGAGATGGTTATCCTTGACGTGAAACAAGTTAACACCGCAAAACAAACAATGAAGACAAATTTGAAAAGATAATATGAGAACCCGTTGATGATTACAAGATCATAGCACATGAAAACTATGATACTGCAGGTTGTGTTGTCAAGGCAATCAAATCTCTCCATGTGATTGAGGAGGTGAAATTGCCAAAAGAAAATAAGAACATGATTAGAAGAAAATAGTAAAATTGCCTAGGTTTTATCATTTTGTACGGTGATAAATTATGCCGCGGTCAAAAACGGTTAATGCTAAATGTTAATTTCCAAAAGAATTTAGGTGATCCCGACTAATTTGACCCGACCAACAAAATATTGGACTAATTTGACCCGACTAACAAAACACTAGGAATTGCTTAAGTGGCCACGACTAATTTGGCCCGACTAACAAACCACTGGAATTTCTTAAGTGGTCACTCGGTGTGTTGTAGGCCCCACTAATTTGACCCGACTAATAAAGCACCGGGAGCTACTTTAGGGTCACTGCCGGGGTTGTAGGCCCCGCCAATTTGACTCGATGAATAAAATACTGGGAATTGTTTATGAGCTACGGCCGGGCTATAGGCCCTGCTAATTTGATCTTACTAAGAAAACACTAGGAATTGCTTAAGCGCCGGCTAAATTGACCCGACTAACAAAAGACTGGGAACCGCTTACGTGGTGACGGCCAGGGCTGTAGGCCCCGAATAAATTGACTCGACTAACAAAACACTGGGAATTTCTTTACTAGCCACTACCGAGGTCAGAGGCCCCAACTAACTTTTGTTATCGTATACCAATCGCTTTAAGCAAATAATATTTACTAAACAACCTTTATATTAATGAATGATTAAAAACAAACTAAGTAGCAAAAAGCGATCAGAGAGTTGAGTTTCCCACCAGAGGTCGGTGATACCTAGTATATTGCATACATTCACCACAATTAAAAATCATCTTTATTATTTTATTTTATTTTGGCAATCATAAATATAATTAAAACTAAATATTTATTCTTTTTAAATTAAGTTTTAAATCACAGTCCGAACAAAATAATTATGAGTGGGTTTTATGCGCCAAAATCGTATTAAGAAAATTACGGGGTGTTACACTATTAACCCCTTAAAAGAATTTCGTCCCGAAATTCAATAACCAAAAATACCGGGCATTACAAAGGTTCCATCACCAAATTGGTGGTGCTACACCAATTTGCACTCATTAGACGATGCTCTATCATGCCACTGAGATCTTCGTTCAAGTCATGGTTCGCTCGTGCATTTGAAAATCCGGTAACATCCTATCTTACGACTAAGTTCAATTACTTATTTCCTCCGTAAAAAAAAAAAAAAAAAACACCATCCAGTGCTGACTGAGGAACATGACTGTCCCTCACTAAGCAGGACTTAATGTTGATGGTGGATTTTTGTCAAGGGCTAAAATCGTAAATTTGGATATTCTTGGTCCAGTAGTCAGACGAATATAGAGACATATGTCTCTCATTAAAGCGAGAAAACTCATGCCACAAGAGCCTCGACCGAGTCTATTGTCCTGCTAGAGCATACATGAATATGCGCCTCAATTGAGGCAACGATACATTTCATGAATACCGAGCAATTTCGGAATCACTTTATATAGAATCGAACGATTGACGGCTCCTAGACAAACTTGCCCGCTAGTATACAAGATAACGTCTTTAGGATGCAACAACGTTTTCCATGACTATATAAAAGACATGTGTATATAATCTTAATGATTGGACGCTCCCTAGACAAATTTGCCCTCAAGCTAGTATAGAGCATAACGTCTTCAGAATGCAACAACGTTTTCCATGACTATACTAACAAATATGACGCTTCAACTAGCTCATATCCTTCAATTCTTGAATAATTAATGCTCCTAGACAACATGCTAGTATAAAGCCCTTAATTATTTCTAGTCACTATATTCATTAACTGAATCCCTAGAAAATATTCTACGTTCTTCATAATATTTCATTACTTCAATTCATGGCTCTTCCCAGCAGAATTCCATGGGTTAGTAATAAATATTCAACGTACGGGCATCTGAGTCACTATCGAATAAGCCCCGACAAATGGTGCAAGTGTACTCAGCAATAATGCACTAACGAGCACCTGAATGCACGAACGAGCATTCAAAAAATTACGAAGGGACGATGAACCTATGCAAAATAGGGAAGAAAAATAATAATAATAAAATATTAGTTAAGGCGCTAGGGGATCGGACCCCACCGGCCGTCCGGTCATGCCGCCGTGGCCGGTCCCACGCCTTTTTCTTTATTTTATTATTTTTCCTTGATCTCATGAAAATCCCTTTATTTGAACAGATTCCTTCGTTTAAGGAAACTCAGTTTAATGGTGTTTCCGTTTCCTTGATATCAAGGAAATAATATAAAATTAGGAAAAATGTCACGGGACCGGGCTCATTAGCCGGCCGGCCATGCCTTAGCCATGGCCGGTCCCACACCTCGTCATTCCTTATTATTATTTCCCTCATCTTATGAAACTCATCAGTTTCATGATATTTCCTTCACACCAAGGAAATAATATAAAATTAGGGAAGGTGTCATGGACCGGGCCACTAGCCGGTCGACCATGGTCTGCGTAAATGTCTATAGGTTTGCCACATACGGAGTGTGTAATCGCGCCTTCAAAAAGGGTATGGCTAACCCGTACATGAGAATGGAAACGAAACCGCTTCGCCAACCGTTTGGTTCAACCCACTAATAGGTACAACCTTGAGGAAGTCCATTGCATGTTATTATTATTATTATTTTTTAATTTATTAGATAAAGTGTATTACATTAACTAGTCGGAAGCCTAACAAGCTAGGCTCCAACAACATACTACTACATTAATTGAACAGGTTGCTGTGCTAACCTACCAACGAGCCTCATGGGTAACCTAGCCAAGGGAGCCGAAGCGGATGGGGGGGCTGAGATTGTGTCACAAGGGGAGCAAACTAACACTACCTTCCATGTTAATTCCTGCAATATTACGCCATTGGGGACTCGAACCTGGGACCTCCTGGAACGCATGAAACTTTGGGGAATGGGGATGACCAGCTAAGCTAGGGCCCGTTCTTAAAAGATTGCCTCTAGGGGAAAACTAACACTACCTTCCATGTTTATTATTATTATTGTTATGAAAGATTGCCTCTAGGGGATTTTATTTAAGAAAATCAAATATCAGTTTGTACATGAATGGATGGGAGTCGAGTAACAAACTGTGCTCCAACTCCTTTTTGGATAGCCAAACCTACCCTATGAAATAAAGAACCGCCTATTTTATTGTTAGCGTCGTAATTAACTAAGCAGTTCTTTAGCCTCTTCAAGAGAACAATCATATCATCTCCGAGTTCACCTAGAGTTGTGAAAGCCAAGACTCCGAAAGCATACCCGTGAGACCTGCATATCTCCAGATACTTGTTACGTTTGTGACTCATGGCTGCAGTGATTGCATGTCCAGGTGTAAAGATACGTAAACCAGGTCCAGAGAAGGGCGAGATTCCTGTGACATCAAAACATGTATCAACTCCGTTCTCCCAGCTATGTACAAGTATGTCCGCTGGCTTTAAAGCCGCCCCACTATCCAAAAGGCCTAGAGATGCTTCCTTCCGAGCCGTCACTCCAGCCCTATAGCAAATATCCATAATCACATCTCGCACCAAGTCATCTCGAAATTTGAGGCCTACCTCGCAAGCACAATGGAGCGCATGATCTCCGAAGACGTCCATATCGCGTTTACAACAAGTACATACACTATCTTCCGGAAAAAGTGGTATGCCATAGCGGTATTGGGCGACTGCCCTGAATTGTCGAGGCCCGATGGTTTGATTTAGACCAGCAATGGGGATAGCCTTCAAAAAGTCCATCACATGTGCCTTCCTATTGCACTGCCATAAGATCGCGTCTCTTGTTGATAGGTTGAACCTGTTAGGAAGTTCCTTCGTCACTGCATCAAAATACATAGCCGCCATTTCTTCATAGGCTGTGGGGCGGTGGTACTGATGTCGAAAGAAGTGGACAAAGCCAAGGTATGTACGAAACTCGTTGAGGGCGTCCCGGAAGCCGAGGCTTGGTGCTGAAATGTCGAGATTGCTCAGAATGGTTTATTGTAAGCATTGAGTCTCGTACACACGACGCTAGGTAGCAGTACTGGCTAGTGTCGTACATGGTGTACACTCCTAATCCTCCATCTCCCATAGGCAAGGTCACCAGGCGTTGTTGAAGGAGCCCGAAACCAGCGCCATCTCCTGCTATCAGGTGTCGTAGAAATATTATTATTATTATTATTATTGGAAGGGAGCCAGCAAGGCTTTTATTATTGGTATTATTGTTATTAATATTACAGAGAACGTGCTGGGAGCCTGGCGACAATCTGTGCCCCAACGTCCTGGTATTATTGTTATTAATATTATTATTATTATTATTATTATTTTTTTTTTTGAAAAATTACAAAGGAAAACTACAAAGGAGTGGTTGGTAGCCTAGCAACAAGCTGAGCACCAATACCTTTCTGAATGACCAAGCCCAATCTATGAAAAAGGAAACTACCAGACTAGTACTAGCATCCAAGTTAGCCAAACAGCTTCTTAAGCCTTTTTAAAAGAGCTACAAAATCCTCACCAAGACCCCTAAGGAAGTGAAAACCAAAACCCCCAAACCATATCCTAAGAAGTGCATACATCCAAGTATTTGGACCGTTTACGAGAAACGGCATTGAAATGGCCTGCCCGGTACAAAAGCATCCCCAGCTGCGGTAGTGAAAGGTGAAACACCGGTAACATCAAAACACACATCCTTCCTGTTCTCCCAACCGTAAACAAGGATGTCCGCAGGCTTCATGGCTTTGCCTTTCAAATAAGCCCCAAAAACACTTCCTTCCTAGCATGCACACCAAATTTATAACACATGTCAAACAACATCTCTAACAAGATCATGACGATACTTAAGACCAACCTCACCGGCACAAACGAATTGCATGATCACCAAAAATATCCATATCTCGCCTACAACATGAAAACAAAACCTCCTTTGGGAAAAAGGGGGATACCAAGTCGATAACACAAAAATGACTCTAAACCGCCGTGGTCCAACACTGTTGAAGCCCACTAATAGGAACCACCAAAAGGTAATCTTGTGCATGCTTCATACGGTTAGACTGCCACAAAACCGAATCTCTTGCAGACATGATGAATTGGCTTGGAATATTCTTCTTCACAACATCAAAGTAGGTAACTGCCAGGGTATGCATGGAAGAGGGGGCAGTTCCTTCAAGGCTGAAGGAAGAGGGTAAATCACAAACCTGAATGAAGGACTGTAAGGATTGCTGGTACGTGTGGTCATTCTCACGACAAGCAGAGTACAGGTCATTGAGTATAACATTCTGCACAGACCTGGTTTGATTCTGAGAAGCGAGATAGCAATATTTACTTGTGTCAGACATCGTATAGACCCCCAAACCACCATCTTTAATGGGCAGGGTAGAGATACGTTGCTGCAAAGGGCCAAAGCCAGCTCCATCTCCAGTCACAAGGTGCCTCAGAAATAACATAAGATGATTATCAAAAATGTCAATACCTTGTTGGAGCGCCAAAGGCCTGGTGGTGCGCATGGTGAAGTATAACTTAGAAACACCAGCACAATTACGCAAAAGGAGCAATTCGCACTGGGGGTCTTTAAGTTTTTTAATAGAAGCCATAAGTTGTATGGTTTTGTTAACCCGAGTAACAACCATATCACTGCACTGCGGCTCAAGACCGACGGGCCTCCAAGAAGCTTCACACCACTAGTGGGTCTACCGATGTCGATAGGAAACATACCTTCATTGAAGCTCCTAACATCAGTAGTCGGCCAAAAAACCTCCGTCTTTTTGATGTTAAGATGCAAACCCCTGAGCACACCCTCAGACTGTATGAGCTTTAAAGCTTTGGCAACCTCCTCAGTGTCCCCAATAATAGTGCCATCGTCTAGGTACCAAGCATGTAGATCTAACTTGCATTGCGAAGCTATCTTTTTCACCAAGGGATGCAGCGTGAGAGCAAAAAGGAGCGGACCGAGGGGGTCTCCTTGCTGAACACCTTGCGCAGAAGAGAGGATGAAGCTGTCATAGTAAAGTCGCGCAGGTTTTGCATAGCAAAACTCAACCCACCTAGAGATGGAAGGGCACTTCTCTCTTACTTCACGGAGAAGAATAGACCTGTCAACCAAGTTAAAAGCATTGGCGAAGTCTATAAGAAGCATTGTCATATTAGTAGAGGTTCCCCTCAACTCCAGCAAATTATTAACAGCATGCAAGATACCCTCACTGCCACAAGGTACACCAACCCCAAATTGAAAATCACCCAAATAAGATGACATTTCTTTACCAACAGAAACAGCAGCGAGTTTTGACACCAATATCCTCCATATAGTACCAACAGCAATTGGGCGAAGCCCTCCACCAGGCTTCAAAAGAGGAGTTAACGGAGCGCTAGCCACATATTCTCCCAAGGAAGCAGGACACCTACCTCCGAGCCACAAATTAACGACCCCGGAAATGGAAGACAACAGCTCATCTGCCACAGCAGCCGCGGCACCACTCATGGCATCTAAAAGGTGTTGAGCGCGTAATCCGTCCCTGCCGCAAGAAGTACCCTTCGGGAAACTTTTAATTGCACTCAAAATTGTTGTAAAATCGACATAAATGGCATCCATATTAACAAAGACTAACCGGTAAGGACGGGGCAGGGCATGGGGGTGTTTTTGTTGCAGCTCGGACAAAGTATCGTCATTGCAGGGGGCGATACCGTTGGAAGACAAGACACGTATAGCGTCGTGTAATGACCTTGTTCTATTTTCCTTCTACAGGCAATCAAGTTCGCGACTTCCTGATTGTTCTTCCTGTCCTTCTTGTCTGTCTTCGCACTGAATCTCCCATAGCTTGG
Source organism: Papaver armeniacum (assembly GCA_023531295.1). Lineage (NCBI taxonomy): Eukaryota > Viridiplantae > Streptophyta > Magnoliopsida > Ranunculales > Papaveraceae > Papaver > Papaver armeniacum. Next base: position 39,476 of record JAJJWW010001868.1, on the reverse strand, counting down.
GGACTGTAAAATGTCATGGATTAAAGAACAGCACCCATTGGGTTCTTTCCATACATTAAGTGCATTGTTTATGGCAGCAATCTGTAGTTTCTTCCTATTGCCTGACCTTTCTTCAGCGCTGTTCTTAGGACGATAGACACGAAGAGTACAAATGGGAAGTAACAGCAGTTCAAGCCATGGGGAGAGAGCTGTGGGGTTAGCAAGAACTTTATCGAGGCTAAACTTGAGCACTCTAGAAAAACCTCGACGACAGGGATGGGGAATGCTCGTGATTGTTACAAACTGTCTCTGAAAGACAGCGTTCAACAAATCCAAGGATAAGAAATTGAAAACACCCTCACCTGTGACCTTCCCAACAACAGCTTCAACAACATGAACTGCACTTGTATCCCTTCCTGCATTCGGCTTATCAATCCCATAGATAAGAAAACTAGCAACAAGTACCATGAAACGGCGCAATGACAAAGATCACCAAAGATGATCCGAGCAACTCTTCTTCCAAGCATGAATGCGCATGCATTTTGTGCACAACCACATTTTCAGTTTCAACAAGACCTTCTCCCAGGCATCGAAAATATGTGGTTCTTGGGAAATCCTAAGTCTGCACAGTTATGTATTGTCAGCTGAGAAAAGGTGTCTATCCTGAACATGCCGGTAGAAGGAGGCTTTGGCGTAACCCTTTCCATTAGTACCATCACCACATTTATCCAAACCCTTGAACGGACAATGGTAAAAACCATCAGGATCAAAACGCCCTCTCGAGAGAATTGGGACGAAACGATTTGCCCAAATTGCAGAGTTCTGAGAATCAGCATTGTCGTAAGACAACGCAGTTGAGGTAGATAATGAAGGATGGTATATCGGGGGTTTGGAATGGGATCGTGTTTTACGCATGGTTTCTCAGAAAACCATGAAAGAAGAAAACCCTAGGCGTACCAGAAACTAGTAATGGTAGCAAAATAGGTATCAAACGAAAGGTAATAATCCAACAAAAAAGATGAGGAGAGGGAGGAAATCAAACTGTGAAGAAAACACAGATAAAACTACCGGTGAATGATCCCGGTTTTCAGTCGCCGAGAAAATCACCAGAGCTACCTCTCCCGTGAGCTACCAGAAATAAACATATAATTCTACTATTATTTTTATAAAATGGACGCCGTAAGGCTTTTATAAATTAATATCAAAATCGACATTACAAGGGATGGTGGGGCAGCCTAGCAACAAGCTGGGCGCCGACACCTTATTATTATTATTATTATTATTATTATTATTATTAAAAGAAAGAGTCAATTATACAAAATTTGTTGGTAGTCTAGCCACCAATTGGGCACCAACGCCCTTTTGAATTGCAATACCTATTCTATGAAACAAAAAGCTACCGGTGTCACAAATTACATTGTTGTTAGCAAGACAGTTCTTCAATCTCTTCAAGAAGGTGATAGTATCTTCGCTTAGTTCGCCCAAAGTAGTGAATGCAAGAATGCCCAAACTGTAACCATGAATCTCACATGTGGCAAGATACTTGCTACGCTATGGACCCGCTTTTAGCAATTGCTTGGCCGGGTGTGAAGTAACGGATGTCACACGTGAAAGGCGAGACACCCGGTAATATCTAGGCAAGTATCCTTACCATTCTCCCAATTATACACTAGCAAGTCAGCAGGCAACAATTTAGTATTATTATTATTATTATTATTATTATAAAAGGAGCAAGGAATGCTTTTATTATTATTATTATTATTATTATTATTATCTATTATTATTATTACTTAAATATTATTACATGAAACTAGTTGGAAGCCTAACAAGCTAAGCTCCAACGACATACTACTACATTAATTGAACAAGTTGCGTGGTAACCTACCAACAGCCTCATGGGTAACCTAGCCAAGGGAGCCAAAAAACGGGAGGGGGCCGAGATTGTGTCACAAGGGGGAAACTAACACTACCTTCCATGTTAATTCCTGCAATATTACGCCATTGGGGACTCGAACCTGGGACCTCCTGGAGCGCATTAAACTTTGGGGAACGGGGATGACCAGCTGAGCTAGGGGCCCGTTCTTCTTCTTCTTCTTCTTCTTCTTCTTCTTCTTCTTCTTCTTCTTATTATTATTATTATGATAATTATTTTTTATTATTATTATTATTATTATTATTATTATTATAAAGAAAAATCAATATTATTATTATTATTATTATTGAACAAAAGAAAGAGTCATTACACAGGATTGACAGGGAGTCTTGCAACAATTTGCGCTCCCACGCCTTTTTGAATAATAATACCTAAACGATGAAAAAGAGAACTACCTAGTTTGCTATTAACGTCATAACAAGCCATGCAGTTCTTTATCCTCTTCACAAAGAGAATAATGTCTTCCCCGAGCTCACCTAAAGTGGAAAAGGCTAAAACACTGAATCCATATCCAAGAGATGAACACTTTTCAGCGTATTTGTTCCTCTTACGTGTGATGGCAGATGAAATTGCATAACCGGGAGTGAAGCTACGGTTCCTACCTTTGGTGAAGGGCGAGACACCGGTGATATCGAAGCAGACATCTTGGCCATTCTCCCAGTTATACACCATAATATCAGCCGGCCTTAGTGAGTTGTCTGTGTCAGAAGAAAGACCCAAAGAGACCTCTTTACGGGCAGCTACACCATCCTTGTAGCATATATCTGCGAATAAATCACGTACCATATTGTGCCTGAATTTCTGGCCAACTTCACTCGCACAATGGATAGCGTGGTCTCCAAAAATGTCCATGGCCCTTTTACAACACGCGCAGTCATATTCTTCAGGAAAAAGCGGAATACCTAAACGGTATTGCAAGATAGCTCTGAATTGACGTGGTCCGACAACTTGATTAAGGCCGGCAATAGGGATAGCTTTGAGATAGTCCTGCGCGTGGTCCATTCTGTTGCTTTTCCATAGTAAAGAGTCTCGCTCTGACATGGAAAAGGAAGTGTGCATCTCCTGCTTAACAACATCAAAAAAACGAATTGCCAATAGGTGCATGGGCTGTGGGGCAATGTCTGTGATGTTGAAAGTGGAGGGAGACAACCTGCAGGTATGCATGTAGATGTCGAGAGCGAGTTGAAATGAGGGTCTCAGGTCTGAGATTGCGGCGTTCTCCAAAATGATTGTTGATGGTGGATTTTCATTTAAGGGCTGAAATTGTAAAAGCCAAAATTATGCGCTAACATCTTGCAAAAGATAAAGCCATTAATTAGTGATGAATACTTATTCACTTTACTAATTCACCTAGAATAGAGCATGTGGCAACAATCCCAGTATTCTGTGAATTAAATACACAAAATTCATCCAGGTTGGAGCATGTAGCAATAATCCCATATACCCTGTGAATTTACAGCATTATTAATTAATGCATGACCAGCCTCGTATTTCCTGTACTCATTACCGGTGCGGCATGACGACTGAGTGTTGTTTTCATCAGAGCAACACGAATCTCCAAGCATTAATAATAAAACATGTACGAAATACCCATACAAAGCTACAACTCTCGGTGTGTTATACTAGCCCGATTGAGCATGTTTGAACCCGAACTGACCATATCGGTCTCGAAACGATCACGACCATCCAACCTCACCAAAGATGATTGGATGGCTTAGATTAAATCCATGACCCCAAGCGTGTATTGGAATATTCACCACCTTAATGACCACCAATGGCCTGCTTATGCCCCCGGGTCGGTTGAATACATACCATGCCTCCCAAATAACCACCGAACACCAGCCTAAAGTATGATGGTTGGACAGGTGTGGAGCAGCTTGGAAAAGCTTGGGCGCACAAGACCGCCAACGACAGTCTCAAAACGGCCACGGCCGTCCAACTTCACCGGCATAATTGTACGGCGTAGATTACCCCATGACCGATCGGACAAGCTTGTCCTGCACACCGGAGGGACCCCTTTCTACCGCATAGCCGACTATCTCATGACCTAACCAGGGAGGAGTGAACGTTCACCCATAACCCGGGTCGGCGTGATGCTTTAAGGGTCGCTAAAGGGTCTTAAATCGATCACGACCATCCAACTTCGCCGTATCTCGGATGACCTAGATCAAGCCCATGACCGTCAGTCAGGTATCACCATGATTACCACCGACCCAATGTGGGCCCCACATGGTCGGCCTACCTAAAGGAGGAGCATAGATTTCCAAACCGTTAGGTTGGAATCGTGTACACACAACCGATCCAAAACCCTAATTAGGGTTTGCGGATGTTACATGTGTCGCCGATCGATCACGAGCGTCCATCTTCGCAAGCTTGGAAGAAGGGTGTAGATGTAGACTTAAAAGGTCCCGAGCATGTCAACATGATCATCGTGGGACCACCTACACACATGACCGGTCGACCAAGGCCAACCATGGCCGGATGTCTCAAACGCGCACCGGCAAGCATGGTGCGCGGTTTCCAACTTCTTTGCAAGATGGGATTTCTTGCAAATCGATCTCAACCGCTCTTCTTACCGTAAACTTGAGTGGCTCGGATCGCACCTTCGTGGGATAGTGAAGTATAGACATGGACACCAAGCATGTCGTCTACACACATGCCTGATCGGTCCTTTATAAAGCACTTCCCATGCTTGGATTCGACCAAGTTGAAAGAAGGAACTTGCGTACCTCTTAAGCCCTAATCCGACGGTCGCAGATGAAGGTTGCAAGTCATCTCGTCCGTCCAACTTTACCAGCTTGGGCGGACAGCCTAAGACATGAGTTAGGCTATAAATGAGGCGTCACCACAATCACTATCCACCACTCTTCCACATGGAGTGATCAAGTCGGGCTTACACCCATATAGCCTCCAAACGATCACTCGAAGATGGATGGACATGATGCTATTTTAAGACGCTTAAATTCGTGACTTACCCTAAGCCTTAAAAACAACGATGTTTCATACATGTTGAATATACTCGATGCAAGACTGCGTAGAATACACACGATACTTCACAAGTATCGACTTCCTAAATAATTTAGTTATTTAGTCTAAGATTACATGCTACTTTTACGTGGGTCCCACGATCCACACACTCGAGACATCAATCATGTCACAAACTGTGGATACATATCGGGGTATTGGTCCATGCGGTTTACAGCGTGCGACGTGCAACGCGCCATCACAAGAACGTGTCGAAGTCATGGACGGTTAGAGATGACAGGAGAAGTGGGCAAGACTGGTCGTAAACATCAACACACAACTCCACTACTCCATCACTTCACTTCCTCCGCTTCCCACGAGAGACGTGAATAAGGCTCAAATAACTTGTATAAATAGGTTCTCCTCCCTATTTACAACAACAAGGAACAAGTCAAGACAAGACAGAAACCAAGTGTTAATACAAAACGTATTCAAACACTCAAAGCCTGCTTGCATCAATCGTAAGCCTGCCCACCTTTCTATTACAAGTCATAAACAAGCCTACACCTTCACAATCTCAACACCTTCTTCGCTTCCTCCCTAAGATCAACCCCATCTCCTTCACTTTGTGACCGAAGCAAGTCCGGAACGGCCATTTCTTGGTTTAGGCCGAGTTGTCTGATTGATTTCTCGAATCACAAGCACTCACCGCGCAATGCATTTGTTTAGGGTTTAGATTCATTCCTCATCCACACACCCCAAATTACCAAATCCGACAGGAATAGTTTTCACCCATAAACAATGATATGCTGTAGGGACTTGGTCTGAAAACAAGATGCGATTTAGCAATACTGAGACGTGTCAGACATCTTATACACACCCAGTCCTCCATCTTTGATGGGGAGAGTTGCGATTCTCTGTTGCAGTGGGCCGAAACTGGCACTGCTGAAGCAGATGATTGTCGAACCTGGAAACAACATCGTGAAGTGTTGACGACCCGGTAGTTCGCATGTCAAGTAGAGCTTGGACACGCTGCAACAAGGCCACAACAAGAGGAGTTCACATTGTGGGTCCTTGAGTTGTTTAACACACTCCATAAGCTGGATGGTCTTGTCTACACGAGCCATAATAGTATTATTACAATACTGATCATCCATGCTTACAGGTCCGCCAAGGAGTTTAACTCCACCTGCTGGCCTACCAATACCCACAGGGAAAACCCCAGCGTCATTGCACCTTGGATTTATATTTGGCCAGTAGATTTCTGTTTTGTTAATGTTCAATCGCAGGCCACTTTTAACACCTTCAGTCCGGATAATCTGTAATGCTTTGGAAATCTCTAGAGTGTCTCCAATTATGGTGTTGTCGTCCAGATACCAGGCGTGTAAATCTAGATTGCATTGTGTAGAGATTTTACGGACTAGAGGGTGCAAAGTTAACGCAAAGAGCAAGGGGCCAAGGGGGTCGCCCTGTTGAACCCCTTGAGAGGAAGACAAGATGTGTTCGTTGTTATATAGCTTAGTAGGTTTGGAGTAGCAAAATTCAACCCACCTAGAGATGCTCGGACACTTAGCTCTTGCTTATCTTATCAAGGCAGTCCTATCCAAGATATTAAAAGCATTTGTGAAGTCGATAAGCATCATAGTCATGGTGTTAAGATTACCTTTCACCTCCATCACCTATTAGTCAATGCAGTAATCCCTTCCTCCGCATGGTATCCCTACCCAAAATTGGTGGTCGCCTAGGTACAAAGACATCGCTTTGCTGACGGATAACGCAGCTAGTTTGGAACACAAACGTCGCCAAATGGTGCCAATAGCTATTGGCTGAAGACCACCACCGGGTTTGAGAAGAGGTGTCAGTGGCGCACTCGCGATATATTCACCCAACGCAGAAGGGCAGTTGCCAGACAACCACAAATTCACAACACCTGTGATAGATATAAGGAGATCTTCTGATACAGCTGCAGCAAATCCACTTAAGGCGTCAAGTAAGTGTTGGGCTCCGAGGCCATCTCGCTTACGGAAGTTCCTTTAGGGAAACTCCTCAAGGCCTTCTCAACTGCCTGAGTATCAACGACAACAGCAGAACACAGGTAATATCTTCGGTAGGTATATTAGGAAGTGGTGCTTGAGGGTGCTTCTGCTGCAACTCATAAAGCGTATCTGCATTGGATGGTGCGACTCCACTTGAAGAAAGAATGCGAATAGCGGCTGTAATGTCCATTGTTCAGCTTTTTCTTCAGTAGGTATAATAATATTATTATTATTATTATAATATTTATTATAATGTTGAATCCATATATATTTATATTATTATTTTAATAGATAAAGAGTATTACATTAACTAGTTGGAAGCCTAACAAGCTAAGCTCCAACAACATACTACTACATTAATTGAATAGGTTGTCAAGCTAGCCTACCAAATGAGCCTCATGGGTAACCTAGCCAAGGGAGCCGAAGCGGATGGTGGGGCTGAGATTGTGTCACAAGGGGGGCAAACTAACTCTACCTTCCATGTTAATTTCTGCAATATCACGCTATATTTATTATTATTATTATTATTATTTTAATTATAACACCAAAACTTTATTAAAAACAAAGAAAAATTTACACAGATTTGGTTGGTAGTCGGGCAACAAGTTGTGCTCCGACTCCTTTTGGATAGCCAACCCTACCATTGAAAAAGAAAACTACCTACTTTACTATTTACATCATGACTACCAATGAAGTTCTTCAAATGCTGCAAGAAGACAATCATATCGTCACCCAACTCGACCAATGTAGTAAAAGCCAAGATTTCAAACTCAAAACCATGTGATATGCATTGTGCAAGGTATTTACCTGCTTTTTGCGAGTAACAAATTTAAATGGCATGGCCTGGAGTGAAGCTTCGAGGTATTTATTATTATTATTATTATTATTATTATTATTATTATTATTATTATTATAAAGATTGCCTCCAGGGGCTTTTATTAAAAACAATCAAAGTCATTTTGTACATGAATGGGCGGGAGTCGGGCAACAAATTGTGCACCGACACCTTTCTGGATAGCCAAACCTACCCTATGAAAAAGTAAACTTCCTACTTTGTTATTTACATCATAATTGGCTAAGCAATTTTTCAGTCTCTTCAAAAAAACAATAAAATCATCTCCAAGCTCTCCTAAAGTGGTAAAGGCTAAGGCATAGAAGCTGTATCCATGAGTAGTGCACTTGTCTAAATATTTGTTGCGCTTACGACTAAGTGCCACAGAGATAGCACGCCCTGGTGTAAAATTGTGAATTCCTCCACCCGAAAAAGGCGAAACCCCGGTGACGTCGAAACATGTGTCTCGACCATTGTCCCAATTGTAAACGAGGATATCGGCAGGCTTAAGGGCACTGTCATCTGCTGATAGGAAGCCTAAAGGAGCCTCCTTCCTAGCTGCAACACCTATTCGGTAATAAATGTCCATAACAACATCTCTTACAAAATCATGACGAAACTTAATGCCAACCTCGTTCGCACAATGAAGAGCATGATCTCCGTAAGCATCCATCTCTCGCCACAACATGAGCAAACATGAACCTCGGGAATAAAGGAATACCTAACCGGTATTGGGCAACTGAGCGGAATTGTCTTGGACCAAGTGTTTGATTAAGTCCAGGGATGGGAACGGTCTTCAAGAATTCCATTGCATGCACAATCTGATTACTCTGCCACAATACTGTGTCTCTAGTCACATTGCAAATTTAGATGGTAATTTCTCTTAACAACGCTCGAAAAATTGTACCGCCAATGCTTTCATAGGATGGGAGGAAGTAGAACTGATATTGAAGGAAGAGAGGCCACAAGCTTGCATATATTTGTTGAGGGCAAGTTGGTAGTTGTGACTCGGTATTGATGTGTCAACAGAACTCAACATGGTGGACTGCAGGTGTTGTGTCTGAATATGAGATGCCAAATAGCAGTAATAACTTGTATCAGCCACTGTATAAACACCAAAACCACCACAACTAATAGGCAAGGTAACCATTCTTTGTTGAAGAGGCCCAAAGCCAGCTCCGTCTCCTGTGATCAGATGTCGAATATATTGTAGCAAGTGTTGATCGTAATGATCTATGGCTGGTTGCAGAACTTGGGGAGAGGTAGTGCGAAGTGCGAAATATAATCTTGACACCCCTGTACAATTGCGCAAGAGCAATAGTTCACTCTGTAGATCCTGCAATTTCTTAACGGAGTTCATGAGGTGAATGGTTTTGTCAACTCTGAGTATTACCATATCAATGCTGTACTGATTATCAAGACTGACAGGACCACCAAGCACTTTTACACCCTTCACAGGCCTGCCTATGGTGAATGGAAAAACCCCCTCTGCATGGCTTCTAGGATCTGTAGAAGGCCAAAAGATCTTTGTCTTTTGGATGTTTAAGTGCAGGCCTCTTGATCCACCTTCCTTGCGAATAATATCAAGGGCTTTGGCGACCTCCAGCGTGTCTCCAATGATAGTCCCATCGTCGAGATACCAGGCATGCATATCTAACTTACATTGAGAAGCAATATTGCAGGTGAGAGGATGCAGAACTAATGCAAACAAAAGGGGGCCAAGGGGGTCACCTTGTTGCACCCCTTGAGTCGATGACAGAACATGTTCATTATAGTATAATTTAGCGGGTTGAGCATAACAAAACTCAACCCACTTGGAAATACTAGGACATCGAGCCCTGACTTCCCTAATTAGAGTTGTCCTATCAACCAAATTGAATGCATTTGAAAAATCCACAAGCATCATTGTAAGATTGGTTTGTTTACCTTTTAATTCCAGCATTCTGTTAGCTGCATGTAGTATACTCTCCGCCCCACAGGGAATCCCCACACCAAACTGATAGTTCCCCAAGTATTTAGTCATTTCCTTTCCAACTGACATTGCGGCGATTTTAGAACACAGCCTCCTCCAGATTGTACCAACAACGATGGGCCGAAGACCTCCATCAGGCTTGAGCAGTGGCGTAAGCGGAGCGCTGGCGATATACTGCCCAAGAGCAGCAGGGCATCTACCATATAGCCATAAATTTACAACACCTGCCATTGAGATGAGCAAATCTTCAGAAACTGCACCAGCTTGACCACTTAAGACATCCAATAAGTGCTGAGCCTTAAGGCCGTCTCGACCGCAGGCTGTCCCTTTGGGGAAACTTCTAATTGCGTCTAGAACTGCTTTACTATTTACTGAAACAGGCTCAGCCGTAATAACATCTGAGGGTATAATAGGCTGGGGTGCAGGAGGATATTTTTCTTGCAAACTATGTAAAGTGTCAGAGTTAAAAGGTGCTACACCATTGGATGATAAGATTCGAATGGCAGTGTTGTATTGTCCATAGCTTAACTTTTTCCTGCACGCTTCTACATTGGATTTATGCTTCCTTGTACAAGCATGCTGTCTACCTTGTTGATTCTCCTTTTGCACCTGAAGAATCTGATGAACCAAAGTAACGCATCTGTTTGGTTCTCTCCATTTTGCCAGCGCATTATTAATTGAGGCTGTTTGTAGTCTCATCCTGTTACCAGACCTCTCTTCTGTGGAGCTTTTAGGAAAGTAGAGATTTAGAGTACACACATGCAAGAGAAGCAACTGCAACCAAACAGATAAATCATTAGGACAGGCTAGAACCCTATCTAAAGCTGCTTTTAGGGTTCTAGAAAAATTGAGCCGGCACTGTGGAGGAATACTAGTGACTGTTGGTATATGCTGCTGATAAACCAGATTAAGCATCTCCACGGACAATGCTAGAGAGTCTTCCTCATGCTCTGAGATAATTGGCTGAGAAGAATCTTCTTGCCCTGGTAAGTTATAAACATGAGGTATGGGTTTGTCGACACCATAGAACAGAAAATCTGCACGACCATTGGAAGGTCATTGTAAAGTGCCACCTTCATGGTCTCGACATGGCCTTTTCCATGAGAACCATTGTAAACAAGGGAAGCATAACCACATTCGTACGTGCTTCAACAATTTTTCCCATGCCTTGTAAACTCGAAGTTCGTTGCGAATTCTGTCCCTACAAATAGATGTGCCATTAACAATAGACAAGTGCCTGTCTTGTATATGCTTGAAAATAGATCTTTTCGCATATCCTCTACCATTCACACCATCTTGGCAGTCTTCAAAATGTTTGTACGGACAATGACAGGTTGTATCATCACCTGAATCGATGTCATCACACACAGTTTGCTGTGAACAATTCACAGGGAAGTCTGCATTATGAACCCATGGTATCATCAGATTCTAAAACAACAGATGGTGATATTCTGGACTGCGTGGATGAAGAAGATGATCTAGACCGTGTGCATGGCATGGCTTCCTGAAAAATTCGTAACTATCCCAGGCAATGAAGATAAAACAGTAAAGGTTGGAATCAAACCACAAGGATAAAAATTAGAGTTTAGTGTATGGGAATTTAAGGTTTCAATACCAATGAAAACTCAAAGTACCATACAACAAAAAACTAATTGAACCGTCACAGGAGATGGTAAACATCCACAAAAAAAGCAACTCATATTCAATCACTCAGAAACTCCACTTCAAAGTCCAAAATTTAATTTTGCTTTGTCAATCACATACAAAAGGAAAAACCCACTTCATAAACCTGGTTTACAACCACTGATTTTCTTCTTTAATCTCACACAAAAGTAAATCACAGGACCCTCTGTAGCAAAATTGAATTGTGAGAGTTAAGAACAAAATGATTAAGCACACACAACCCCTGTAACAAAATGGAGTTGTGAGAGTTAAGAACAAGATGATTAAACTTCTCTCTTGCAATCAAAACACAATACCCATCACTAATTCAAACTCAATTTCACACAGCTGTCAATCCGAATAAAGAAACCCCTCCTTCACAAAAACACCTCTTCTAAAACAAAACAAACCCTAACCAAGACAGCTCCAAGATTAGACTAGCTCACTCTCTATAAACTGAGTAAATCGATTCTTCAAAAACCCAAATTGAATCGTCAAAGAAGAAGAACAAATTAAAACATTCAAAAAAGCTACAAAAAGGATTGCTGCAACAAAAAGAAAATCCTAACGAATAATCACAGAACACAATGAGAGGTGAGAAACAAGATGATTAAACGTCCCTCTTGTTAACAAAACACAATACCAACACTAATTCAACAACAAATTCACACACACCTGTCAATCAGAACAAAGAAAACCCCTCTTTCACAGAAACACCTCTTCCAACCAAACAAACCCTAACCAATACATCCCCTTGATTCAACTAGCTCACACTCTTCAGGTTGAGTAATTCGATTCTTCAAAAATCCTAATTGAATCTTCAAAGAAGAAGTACAATTTGAATCCTCAAACTGTTGGATTAAACGAGAAAGAAAAGAAAAAAAAAACAAGGATTTGGCAGGGAGACAATTACATAGAAGGTGTTGGTAGCCTAGCCACAAGCTGGGCACCAACTGCTTATTATTATTATTAAAAAAAATCTCATAAGTATAATACATAGCAGGTGTTGGTAGCCTAGCAACAACCTGGGCACCAACTGCTTTTTGAATAGCAATGCCTATTCTACAGTACCTACTTTATAAAACGATCACCTCAGAGGGCCTTTATTATTTTTATTATTATTATTATAAATTGATCCACTCAGGGCATTTTATTAGCAAATTATAATATGCTCATTACACAGGGTATGTTGGGAGCCTAGCAACAAGCTGGGCACCAACTCCCTTTTGAATAATAATACCTAATCTATGGAAAAGGGAACTACCAATTTTATGATTGACATCGTATCTAACAAGGCAGTTGCTCAATCGCTTTAAAAATAAAATAGTATCTTCACTGAGTTCACCTAGGGTAGTGAAGGCCAAAACTTGGAAGCCATAGCCCTGTGTTGCACAATGGTCGAGATATTTATGCATCTTTCGAGTCACAGCCGCTGTAATAGCATGACCTGGAGTAAAGGAACGAGTTATGGTCGTGTTGAATGGTGATACTCTTGTGACATCAAAGCAAACATCTTTACCTTGAATCCAATTGTAGACAAGAATGTCCGCCGAATTTAGAGAGTTTGCGCTATTGGAGAGCAATCCCAATGAAAATTCCTTCCTTGCTGCAACCCCAACGCTATAGCACATATCAACAAATGCATCTCTAGCCATGTCATGTCTAAATTTGGAACCCACCTCACTGGCACAATGAAGAGCGTGGTCCCCGTATATGTCAATGGGTTTGGCACATATAGAACATGAGCTGTTAGCTTCAAAGAAAGGTATGCCAAGTCGGTACTGGAGCACGACACTGAATTGCCTCGAACCAACTGCTTGGTTTAGATCGGCGATCGGAACAGATTTCAAGAAATCCATAGAGTGATTCTCCCTATTGTGTTGCCACAAAATAAACTCTGTCATTCAAAGTAAAGCATGAGGGTATAGTTTCATTAACAAAATCAAAGTAGGTTGCTGCCAGGGACTTCATGAAATGTGGAGCAGCGTCGTTGATATTGTAGTCAGAAACCTAAATGCCACAAGCTTGTGTGAAGGTCCGTAGAGCCTGACTGAAACTGGGGCTTGGAGTTGAGGGGGATGGAAGCTTGAGAATATGGTGTTGTAACTGTTGAGTTTGCGCATGTGAAGCCAAGAAACAATACTTCCCTGTGTCACTCATTGTGTAAACACCAAACCCCTCATATTTGATCGGTAAGGTGGCAAGCCTTTGTTGCATCGGTGCGAAACCTGCCCCGTCACCCACTACAAGCTGCCTTAAATATTGATAGAGGTGTTGGTCATAGAGGAGAGCTGCGCACTGTATAGCACACAGATTGGTTGTTCGCAACGTGAAATAAAGCTTGGAAACGCCTATGCAGTTCCGCAATAATAGTAATTCACATTGGGTATCGTGGAGTTGCTGAACTTTGTACATCAATCTGATTTTTTTCTCAACCCGACTCTCAACTATGTTACTATAATATTGGTGGTCCAAACTTACCGGCCCCCCCAGCACCTTCACTCCAAGGCTAGGTCTACCAACAGTTGAAGGAAACACATCATATGCGAGACTTCTAGGGTCAGTTTCAGGCCAAAAGACTTCGGTTTTGGTAATATTCAAGAACAACCCCCGTTCAGGTCCATCTTGTTGTAAAATATGCAAGGCCTTGGCTACTTCAAGAGTATCTCCCGCGATGGTTCCATCGTCGAGATACCACGCATGAAAGTCTAGTGTACACTATGTTGCGATCTTGAGAGCTAGAGGATGTAAGGTCAGGGCAAATAGAAGGGGACAAAGAGGGTCTCCTTGTTGTACACCCTTTGCTGAGGAGAGTGTAACATTATAATAGAGCCTGGCCGGGTTGGAGTAACAAAACTCGACCCACTTTGATATGCTAGGGCAATGTAAACTAACCTCCTTAAGCATGGATGACCTGTCGACAAGATTGAATGCATTTGTAAAGTCGACTCAAATAAAGATAGTGTGAGTTGCACAATCTCATTTCCTTCATCTCATGGAAACTCCATCGTTTTAAGGAAACTCCTTCGTTTCAACGAAATCATTAATTTCATGATATTTCCTTCACATCATGAAAATAATATAAAATTAGGAAATATGTCATGGGAAAGGGCTCATTAGCCGGCCGGCCATGCCTTAGCCATGATCGGTCCCACGCCTTGTAATTCCTTATTTTATTATTATTATTTCCTTCATCTTATGAAGTTCCTCAGTTTGAGCAAAACCCTGAATTCTTCATATTTTTCTCAAATGCTGCTCAAACGCGCATCAGAAAATATCAGAATTCTCAGGACTGAGGCACGGACACTATGGTGACATGAGCATATTACCTTGACCGACCAAGGTTGGCTCTTTGGCTTACAAGATGCCGGTCCCACACATCTTCATCATTTGACCTAATTTGCTCACATTAGGTTTGAACTCTTCCAAACGATCGTCGATTCGGTCCCATGACCAACCAGGTCGGTTCCATGACCCCTTGGTCGGTCCCTCATTTCTTCATAATTAGGTTTTATTGCCTAACGCTCAGACGAGCACCATTTTAATAAATGATTAAACCAGCATTTAATCATCTTTTCACCAACTTGACTTCAAGAGACTTTGGTATTTGCCTACTCGAAAGCATCACGGGCGCTACATGGTCGACCCATCATCCCATGTATCCGATCATTCCTTCACTCCGTGGTTGAATTTCAATAAATCTTCAATTGATCAAAGAATTGATCAAAATTAGGGTTTCAATCCAAGGTTCATAATTCCATACTCAAACACTAATAATTTTATGTTGATGCTGTAATCAACACTTTAATTATTATACTCGGTCCAGTTGCAAGTATCTTAAATTAATATTTGATTTGGTCTCGCTACCAAATAATTCATCAAACGAGAAACATTTGTTCAGATGAGCAATATTTGCTCAGACTAGAAATATTGGTTCAACTATCTATATTCAACAGTTCATCGAATGAACAATATTTGCTCACCTTAACTATCAACATTCATTCGACAATCTCTGTCTCAACAGACATGTTCAATTCATGAGTCTAGATTATTTGTAAATCATGTTCAACTCAGCAATACAAAGACTCATCGTCTCATCAAGTCAACAACCACACGAGACATCAATCATGTCACATGTGGGATATTAACTAGGGTTTTGGTCCGGCGGCCTAGTGTTCATCCACGACGGGAATGTGACTAAGTCGTGCAAGCGGTTGAAGGAGTTAACGAAGTAGTGAGTGGACAATCAACCAAGTCTCCACATGATGAGTAACTGGTTCTAACACGATTTTCACTTTCCCACTCGTTGACTTCAGCAACCGTCACACTTACTGGGATCAATGTGTCTACTACTTTTTGCAATATAAATAAGCCTCTGAACCCATGATTGAGAGGACATAAGAATTCTGAGCAATCACTCTCAATAATTAGATCAATCAACCAGAACTTATTCGAACTCAACAGTTCACAAAAAACTTGCGGAAACCTTAAAAACATTCACAATCCTTGATCAACATTGATCTTACACATTTCTCAGCTTCCCTCCTACAGATCGACCCATCCTCTCTTGTGACCGAATTGACTCTGGAACGACCATTGACTTGGTTTAGGCCAGAGTCTTACAGATTGATCTCTCGAATTCAAGCACTCCCTTTTCAGTGCATCTGTGCGAGGTTAAGCAATTTGCTTGGTTCGAGGGGTCCCCTCCGCACGGTCGTCTCCTCAATTCCTTAAAAACCAGCAAATCATTTTTCCCCATCTACAACATCATATAAATATAACTACAAATACATTGCACATACATTGACATTAAATTTTTACATTTTCTATGGGTACCTCTCTATATTAATAACCTCCCTATATCAATAATTTTGTGGATGCCCAAGAGTATTAATATAGAGAGGTTCTACTGTATGTTTCAGATGGGTCCTTTTGTCAACAGATCCACAACTTTAAAGATTTTCGATGTTGGTCTGATGCGTGTCGTAACCACAACAAATTAATCCAGATAGTTCCTACTAATTAACTAGTAATATAATGGTAGTAAGGATCGTTCCCACAGAGAGCTGTGTAATTGATAGGTTATCTGATTCAACAAAATAAGATAAAAGACAAAGGGGGATGGTTTTAAAGTGAAATAAAAAGAAACAAATAAGAAAGCAAAGATGATTAAGGAATCATTCGCCGTCACTGAACAGAAACTTCATAAAAGTACTTGTTTATTTCTTGTAAAATTTCTATTGTCACCAACCGTAGAATAACAATAAGCTATGTTATCCCCGGAATTCCTGTTGCCACTGGATACGGAAGCGCTCGACACCAGACTCTATCCAACTAACCCACCAAGAAGTAGCGCACTCAGGATGTAAATTAGTCGGATGCTTTACGTTTTGTGAATTAGGTTGATCCTAGCATCAGACGCATAAGCTCGGTCTGCTTACTAGTGTCATCTCTATACACAATTGCTTAACAAAATCCCTCTCATCGCCTTTTGCGATGTACTACTTGTGTATGGAATTGAGTGAACATTACACATATCACCAATCCCAATACTAGTAGAAGAATTACTATCAGGTTAATTCAAATGGCCAATTGAATAACCCAATAGTAATCTTAAACACTAAAATTAATAGAGACAAT
The DNA here is from genome assembly GCA_023531295.1 of Papaver armeniacum. Classification (NCBI taxonomy): domain Eukaryota; kingdom Viridiplantae; phylum Streptophyta; class Magnoliopsida; order Ranunculales; family Papaveraceae; genus Papaver; species Papaver armeniacum. The sequence goes on along the minus strand of JAJJWW010001868.1, from coordinate 22,458 downwards.
TGACAGGAGAATTAAACTCAAAATGAACTTGTAAAAAGAATTAATGTTTCATAAATTAGGACTTTGAAATCATACCTTAATTAGTAAAATTTAGCTACACATGGATTTACTAAAATACATGAAAAATATATAAAATAAGAAGAAGAAAATAGCTTGGTTTCCCCCTAAAGGGTTAAACCCTAAAATGCAGAATAAACCTTTCCTCTCTATTCTTTTCTCTGTATTTTTCTCTCCCAAAAAGTTGTGTTTTCAAAGGTGCAGGTACTCAGCCTTATATAGGATTTTCTACCGACCATATTTCTCCTAAAACTCCGAACGTGATAAGGATTCATAGTCGGTTAGTAGTCTTGTGAAAGTTTGGGAAACATGTGATGCTGATTCGACGAAACAAGGAGTACTGTAATACGATAAACACGAGCTCTGATTGGTTTTAACTTCATTGGGGACTTCACAAGCTTACCTGTCTTCGTAGCAACTATCAATACATGCAAATCGATGTAGGATGATATACCAGATTATCATTTTCAAATTTAACGCTTGAGAATAATTCTCCATCAGATAACTCTCTCCATGTTCCCCGTTCAACTCAAACTTCTCCATCGACACAGCAAGTTTATCTTAATCTGAATTCTTGGTATTTTCGTACCGCATGTCCTTGTCCAGCTCGAGGCCCATATCTCTTCATTCTCCTTCTACAACAAATCTCGAGTCTTCTGCATTATATCTCGGTCACAACAAAGCATCGGTTCCTAATCAAACACCAAAGAAGACTGTTCTTCTTCCTACTCGACAGTTAACTCAGCACCTTTACAGACTCAAACCATCTCCTCCATCTCTATAATCTCATCTCGAGCTCCATCAACACCATCACCGAACAATGGCATCACCATGCTCGAGTTCTTCATTCGCCAACAGCGCCCATAGCTTACCCATTGACAGCTCGAGTTTCAACTGGTTCTCTGCGAGTTATCTTCCATCAACAGCCACGGCATCACCATCATTCATTATGATCAACCCATCTCCGGCTTCACAAGATAATGGCAAAGAACCTCCATCGTTAACCAAACCACAGTAATGATGAGTGCAAAATATTGCATATTTATACATCTTTTTATTGGCATTTTACTCATCTTTTGTGCTTAGAAATCAGATATTATCCCAAATTCTGTATTTTCTTTGTTTTCAAGAATAAATATTTGTACTAATTAATTTTGTGTTTTTAGGTAATAAATAAAGCTCGGAGAAATTGAGGAGCCAAAAGAGCAAAAGAATTGGAGACGAGCATCTATGGAGCAGATAGCCAAAGCCACGCGCGAATTAGTTGCAACCCAACAAGGAAGACATGGGCTAGAGCTACCCATAGCCCGGATCCGAGCCCGTTCACCCTGAACCGTTGAGATTGCTATCTCATCATCCAACGCTCGCTCCAGCTCCCACACATATTCGCTTGATGCTCCCGCTCCACACCAAATCGCCAGAGTCTCCCTCAGTAGTTCGGATCTCATCCGCTAAATCCAACTCTCATTGCAGACTTCCTCATCGATCGTCACTGCACCCGCTTCACAAAAAATGCCCTATACCTATACACCCATCGAGCAAATCCATTTCCTCTTCCTTCTTCTCTTTCTTCTCCCATACCTCTGCAGAACCCTCACCTTCCTCTTCTCTTCCCACGCCCATGGCAGAGCTCCATCATCACCTCCATCTCCTTCTTCAGTCGACATCACCACTAGCTCCTTCTCCGCGACTCTCTCTCTCAATTATCTCTTTTATAGCTTCTCATCACCCTAGAAGCTAGGTTAGAGATAATTAGGGTTAGGTTTCACCAAACCCCCATGCATGGTCGATTCAGAGGTCAGAGACAAATTGACAAGAGGAGAGCACGATTCAGAGACGTGGGTGAGAGTGTATTTTAATTTATCTTTTCAATTTAAAATGAATTAGGGTTTGGAGTGCATGTATAAATAGAACTGAGGTGAGGATGTTAGAAGTTCATGCCTGGGCTAGCCAGAGCACCAATTAGGATTACTTGTGTTTAATTGTTCTTAATTATGTTTTAAATTAACTTGCTAGGGTTTCAATGAAACCCTAATCCCCTGTTTTGATTTCAACCTTGTGGAGATGTTTTTGAGTGCTTAAATTATCATACACCTTCAATTATAAGTACCTAATACTTTTCTCTCACAATGGATGCCTTGTATCCATTGTAGTTAGGTCACTGGCTTGTGTTGAGTGTCTGACTCAAACCTTAGACTTAATTGCTAACTCCCTTGACTAGTTGTGCTTAATTAGACAACTAGTGCTCTGGGTTAGTACCTTAGCTGATTATCGAAGTGTCACTAGGAGAAACTCCTTAGATAAGTGGTAAAATTGACACTTTATACTTATCTGTCACAGGAACAACAAAGCTCAACATTAGTTGAACACATGATAGGAATTAGAGGTGGATTTGATAATCCTAGCAACCATTCCTTCTCACTGTTAGTATTTCAATTTATTTCACTATCATAACTTCATCTCAGTCGCTTCGACAACAAATCATAATTGTGTTACACTTTTAGGAAGCCTTGATCAACTCCACAGCACCACAAGTCTCTGTGGGATCGACCTGTACTTGCCACGTCTCCGATAGACGTTGTGCACTTGCAGTTATCACAAGTAGGCTAAAATCAGACCATCTTCTCAGCCTACCAGGTTTTTGGCGCCGTTGCTCGGGGACTTGGCGTGTGCTTTGTTGATTTTTGTTCTTGCTTCACCAAATCCAGCTTCACCCCGTACATAATCACCGTTTATTATTGCTTGTAATCTGTTTTAGTGTAACTTAGCATATTGTTATTCTATCATTGCATTTTAGTTTTTCTTAACTCTATCTCGCATCTCATAACCCATACCTTTGTAGCTTTTACAAACTATAACATCTTGCATCTTAGTGTCACTAGTAACTTTTGTTCCCAGTCTATCACTTTTCCCTGTGTTAAGTGTTAAGTGTTAATATTCATTTTCCTTGCTATAACCTGCACATTTATGAGGACTGAAATTCCCATTTGAGCTCACAGGTGCATGCTACAAAAGCTAAAGGAAGGAAAGACAAAGAAGCAAACAAAGATAGCCATTGTGGCTAAAGCGGGTTGGTCATTCCCAAATCTGTTGTACTTTATGTCCGTGTGATGATCTGTGTGCATCTTTGCTAAATTTGAAATTAATCGCCGTCTTTGAGAAATCACTCCTGAGTTGATTGAAAATCTCATAAGCATCACCCGGATTGCATGATAAAACCCTGCTGACAGACCTGCTGTCAACTAGCTTTTTGAGCTTGTTGAGCCAAGTTGTGCATGCTCTAATTGTGAAAACCAAAAACGTCAACCAACCTAGTTAATACTTTGTGTCTTTGTCAAATGTGAAATTTTGTATCTCGATTTAGTGCATCTTGTGAACCCTTAAATTCTTGAATGACATAGCAGGCTTGTCACCGAATCGATTGCTTGCCGTAGTTTTGTGTTTATAGCATCACCCACCCCTTGCAACATAGAGTACCATTTTGTGCTTAACTCGTGATAACCTCGCTAATCCATCAGCCCCAACAACCCCGTGATATTTGTGAATTGGCTTTAGCATTGTGTGTGATCTTATAGCATCCGAATGAGTGTTGAGTAACTTGGGTGAGCATAATCGTTTGCCCCGTGCCTTTGCATTTCTTGTCTTTGTTGCTTGCAAGTCTCGTGTGATACCCCTGTTGTGGTTTTGTGTTGTTAAGCCTTACCTTGCATTGCCCGTGCTCGGCTCCAGCCCCTGAGCCGTGAGCTTGAGCTACAGATACCCAAGTCTGCTGCATCAACTGGGCTGGTTGATATCAACTACCCCAGTTGACTCCAACACCTCTGAGCATAACCCTGACCTTGCTTGAGTTGTATACTTGCTCACCTGACCAGTGCTGCATCATTTTTGTGAGCTAGTGTTTACTCGTGTTGACTTCAACAAGCTTGTGGCCGACAAAAGATCACAAGACTTTGCCGATCTTGTGACCCGCTTTGTGTGCTAGAAATTGTTGTGTCTTTTTGTGTGAGTGTGTGTTGCTCTAAGCTGTGCTTAAATTTGAGAAATCGGGTATCGTTTCTGTGATTTTGTGCTGCTGTGTGTGTGATTCATTTGCCAACCTGCACAAACTTGCTAAGCTGTGTTGTGCACAAGTTGTGTGCTCGCCAAATATAAATCGAGCTGTGTTGTGTACTGACTTTTTCTTGACCTTGCCAAACTCAGCATATACCCTGTGCTGTGCAACCATTGCATTTGCACATAACCATTAGACCTTCCACTGAGCTGCACACAACCAAGGCTGCATAAGCTGAAGCCCACACAACTGGGGTGTAAGCCTGACCAAGCTGTGCAGCTGCAACATCTGGGTTTTACACAACCACTAGGCTTACCACAATCTGGTCTCTGCAAATAAACCAAAGAAGCCCACAAAACCAAACCAACCCAACAAACCAAACCCACTAAAACCAAATTGAGCCCACAACAACCTGGGCTTTGCAAACAACTACTGGGCTTTCTACATAAACCAAAGCTTACAAAAACAAAACTGAGCCCATTTTAACCAAATAAAACCCATTTAAACCAAACTGAAGCCCACAACAACAAGCACTTCTGTGGGCTTCGCTTCCCTGTTTTGAGACATCATTGGTTAAACATGCTTGATGTGTGCTAGGCTATTTGAGTTGCTAGATCATGTCAGGATTTTGGTCTGCAACTGGGGATACAAACAAATCCATTAGAGAGCTTGCTTACGGGCATGCTTCACAATATGAACTCCCCACATACCATAGTGATTTTAGGGAATTTTATGAGCCTTTTCAGGGCCCTGACCTCACATGCCCTAATCATTATGAACACATGCATCATCCACCACAGGTTGAAAATGAACAATTTTCTCATACCCAATCATCACTTTTAGATCAATTAGAAGCTCAAGTATCTGCTTTGGAAAAGCAATTACATGAGAATGCAAATCTAATTCCCTAGGCAATATGAAATGTATGCTTGTACTTTATGTGGTAGCTTAGGCCACCCTGCTGAAAATTGCTATATTTTGCATGATTTTAGGCGGTCTAGGGAAAGCCATGATAATCCAATGTACGAATTGTCTAGAAGTGACTATACTTGGTAATCATTGGGACCATAATCAGCCTTTCGAAGGTTGCGATCAGTATTCTAAGAACCCTAATGACCATGAGCACATGTATCATCAACCACAGTGGGGAGTTGAACAATTTTGTACTCCCCCAACTCCGTGTTTGCAATCACTAATGGAAACGCTCATGGAGCAAAATGCTAGGCTTGAACTACATGCAATACATGACCACCCACATAGCAACATGTCTGAATTTCCCTTCTCTAGTGAACCTCATGCACAACCATACAAAGTGAATATCCATATGTGGAATGCATACCCACTAGTGAAGACTCTCCTTCAATAGAACAACTCACTTGTGATTCTTCAAAGGAACCCGATTGAGTTACAAAATGATAGGATGTCCGTTATTCGGATAATTACTCGAAAATAGTGTTTCTAGTCTTACTCATGCAACTAACACTGAATATGAACCTAATCTAGAGGTATATGAGTACACTGGAAATACTAAAATTTTGAATGGGGAGATGAATTTTTGTTATGATGATGATGATGAATATGAAGAGCATGTGTATTTTGAAAATATAGTGGAATCTTTAGGTTCAGAGACGTTAGGCGTCTCTTCTGTGAACCCTATGAATGATGCTTCTTCTAATGTTCATACTTGTGCTGATGATTTGGAACCTGTGCAATTGTCCTGTGAAAATGAGCATGCTATACCACCTGTTTGTGACCTAGGAATAGCTGAATTGTCTGTTGACACAAATGATTCAATGCATGTGCCTAATTCCATGCCTAGGTTACAGCATGATATCTCTCCTGGTTATGTTGTGCATGAGAGTGATGATGATTATGACAAGGAGCTTGATGAACTGTTTTATGCAAAAGAACATGATTTACCCTCTTCGACTCTAGGAAAGTGTGTGATGGTGCAAATGATTTTATACATGAAAACAACTTAGATGTACCTAACCTCTCTCCTGAGTCACAGATTGAAACTCCTCCACCAAACCTAGTTGTAGTTTGTAACAAAATTGCAAAACCAACTTTTCTGAAAATGCCTAATTTAGGCCTAGAGCTTTGTGCCTCCCAAGTCCTCCCCGGACTATTTAGCATCAAAGTATAACACTTTTAAGGAGCCACGGTTGGAATATGTATGTGCACTTTGTTATTAGCAAAACTCATTTTGAGTTAGACCTTTTGCATGATGTACCTTTAATTTTGCAAGAATTTGTGCTCACAAACACACTGTTCACAAGTTTAGGTTTGAGGAAACCCATTCTCATATGCGATCTTACTTGCACTCTCATGTTATATTTGTGTAAGACCTGTTGATGTTTCTACATACCGTCTTTTGGGTTGATCCTCAACTCTTTAGATTGTTGGTGTATGGTGAATTTTCATTGTATATAATCCAGTAGGACTTGTTAAATTTTTCTTTCTTGAATCGGTTGAGTCTTCTTGTGCATTTTTTGTGCTAATCCGATATGATCTCCGCTGAGAATGTTGGATTCTAGCCTTGACTAGTGAAGCTCCAACCTTGCTTTCGCCGACATCCGGTAATCTCTTCCCTTTTCTCTACTCAGCATAGTTCTCTTGGTATGTGACTATTTAAATTTTTCCTATCTGTTGACACATTGAGGACAATGTTTGATTTAGGTTTGGGGGTGTATTTGCATTTGCATATAGAGTTTTTAGTCTTTTTAATCTTTTATTTCCAAAAAAAAAAAAAAAAAAAAAAAATCTCTTTTTTTAAAAAACCTCCAACTTTTAGAGATTTTAGAGTCACTAGCATGCTTGTAGCTATGTTTACATAGAGAATCGACCGAAATAACGAAGTTAGAAGTACCGGAGAACACAATCGGGTTTCTTAGTTGATTAGAGCGTTAAAGTTGGATTTAACCATGCCGGAGAGCGAATTAGGTGCTATTTAGATTTTCGGTAGTAGAATTGTGATCAACCATAGTGGAGACTACCCATTTTACATCAAGTGAGGCACCAACCTTCAATTTTTGCAACTTTCTAGAAAAGCTTTTAGAGTGTGTGTCACCGTACATCAATTCCGGGTAGGAATGGTGAGCTACCCAACTTCGCACCACTTTCGGACTATTTTTGATCTCTTGAGTGCTAATTCCGTCAATCATGAGGGTGACGTTTAAAGATGAAAACTTCTTCTAAATACCGATTTGCGCTTAGCATCACTCTCTCCCTCTCAACAACATCAACACTTTCATAGAAACACATCGTCGTCGGCAAAGCGGAGCATCATCGAATATTTGAAGAAAAGTTGATATAGTCCAAGGTTTACGTGCAACAAAGGAAAGAAAAGAAAAGAAGATGAGAATTAATGAAGTTTGTGAAAAAATTGAGTTTTATTGTTATTTCCATTCCATGTACTAAGTTGTAAAAAAAAAAAAAAAAAAAAAAAAAAAAAAAGTTTGTCAAGTTTTTGTGAAGTTCGAGAATTGTAGGATCATAATATCGCCACAACAACAATTCGCGAAGACAACGGATAACAACATTGCGAGTGAGTCGCGAGAGGGTTAAATATAAATGACGCCTTTGGATGACGATAGGAGGATATGAAATCGCGAAAGTTAAGAAGTGTCGCAGTATGAATATTTGTACGTCTGCGACACTTCGCGAGACATTCCCGAAAATAAAGGACAGCTTAGCTGTCATTCACTATGTATTACCCTATATAAAGGGATGAGTGAATTTGTTGAGGAGGGAGTTCTTTTTGGATTGGAAAGCAAGTCATTAGGAGAGAGAAATAGAGCGAATGTAGTAAGATCTTAAGTGTAATTCCATTTTCCTGTGTAAACATTTTTAAGAAAATTATTAATAAATATTCATAATTGTTCATCTATTATCTTCTAATGGATTAGTTAAACAAAATATAGTGAGGGTGTATTGTGGGATTTCCTGCAACTACATATTGGCGCTAGAAACTTGTGAACTAAAAAAGATTGGCATAGAGATTTGGAGGAATTTGAATGCGATAATTTTCAAAAGATTTACTAAAAGAGAAATGGCTAGAAGAAGAAATGTACTTGAACAACTTTGTGAGAAGAAGTGGAAGACTTGTTGGGGAAAGGAGAATTGAACAAGGAGAATCGTCAAGGATGAATATGAGAAATGAGGAAGAAAATCATGTTCAACGTTTAATTCCTCCGATAGCAAATGAAAGCTGTGGATTACGATAGAGTAAGTGTACATACTTGGAGGTCGAATTACGAGGATGAAAGGGAAGAAGAGCGGCGGTTGATGAATAACGGACAAGAAGTAGGAGATCAAGAAATGAATCTAGGAAATGAAGAAATCACGGCATTGGAAACATTGAGACAAACAATACATGAAGAAAGGCGACTAGAGGCGAGAAGAGCGAGCAAATTTGACAAGACAGAATCATGAATTAAGAATGGAAAATATGAGATTGCAAAATAGAAGATCGAGAAGCAACTGCGAGATCGAGCTCAAGATCGACTAGGGAAGAAAGAAGGAGAGCCTTACCAACGAAATTACGGAGATAGAAAACCAGCGGGAAGCACAAAATCTCATTCGAACATCACGAAAGAAGAGAGGACGCGAGAAGATCGTTATATTCCCCATCCAGAGAATTTCCAAGATGAGCGAGTGAAGAAAATCGAGGAACTAGGCGATTTCGGGGGCCAAATGATCCGGCCATTGAAGGAAGAGCAATCTTGCATGGAAGAGAAGCATTGAGAAGGCAAAAAGAGATCGTGGACGACATTGAGAAACATTATCTTGAACAAGCACGCTTAGCCCGCGAGAGAGAGAGAGTAAGAAGCGAAGTGGAAAACCAAGAATTGGAAGAAGCAATCCGGCAAAATAATCACGACAACCGAGAAAGGAGGCGAGCACAAAATCGTGTCAATAGAAATACCAATGGAGAATACGAAAGGATGCGAGAGGAGAGTTGATAGAGAACCCGGAAGAGAGAACGATAGATATAATGGTGTGCGAATTGATGAAAGAGACGAAGGAGAAAGTCGCGAGAGAAAGGAGAGAAGAAAATAGTGGACAAGAAGGTCAAAACGGGCATGAACGCGGGAGGCGAGAGCGAGCTAAAAAGACCAGCGAGAATCAAATCCACGAGGAAAATGAGCAAATCTTGAAAGAACTAGCGAAAATGAGAAAATTGTTAAACGGTAGGAAGGAAGGAGGAAGAAGATAGTTGGATGAAGCCATCGCGAAAGCTGCGAAGACTCCTTTCACAATAGAAGTACAAATGGGAGGAATACCACCTAAATGCAATCTGCTGCATTAACCAACATTTTCGATGGAACAACTTTGTGCGATACAACACATCAAGGCTTATATGAGATGTATGTTACAATGGGAGAATCATGATGCCATATTGTGCAAATACTTCGCATCAAGCTTAATTGGAGAAGCACTGAAATGGTTTGAAGGATTACCGAGAAACACAATCTCATCATTCAACCATTTACAAACTATTTTCTTGGGAGCGTATATAAGTAACAATTCCACGCGACCCGGGAATTGAAGATGTATTCGGATTGAAACAAAGAGTCGGCGAGAGTTTAAGACATCGACAATGAGATGGAGAACAATGTGCGGTGAAATGGCCGGAAGGGTAGAGGAAAGATATCTCATTTTATCATTTGTAAATGCTCTGTTCATAACAAGTTTGTTATACATTCAAATATTCAGAATTAAAAATACGATTACGATGGGTGAGAGCTGCGAGAACTCCAAGAAGAATACATTGCTTTGGAAGAAAGACAAAATGAAATGGAATCATACCCGATTGCGAATACAAGTTCGAACGCTGCGAATGCAAGTTTATTACCAAAATTTTTAAACTCGGTGGCGACCACTTCGCAAGGGCAGCCGGAAAACGAGTTGATGATGGACAGCGAGAAAATAGTGGCTATGGGGAGCCGAGATCGGGAGGAATTTGATAGAGAAAGGAACTACTACAACCGCGGCAACAATAATAAAATTCGAGAGATTAGATCATATGCAAGAAACTTATGGAGGACGAAGGCATAATAACCATGGAGGGCCAAGAAATCGCAGTGGTATGGGAAGAGATCGAAATGCCACCACTAAATGCTAGTGTGGAAAAAATTTGGGAAGCTATACTTGTAATGGAGGACGTACCACCACCATGGAATGCGGGGAGTGAACCACCACCAAGTGACAAAGTCATGAATATTGTTCTTACCATCGCTTTCATGGACATCTAACAAATGATTGCGAAAACATAAAGAGAATCATTCTCGAAATGATTGATCGGGGGAAGTTGACTCATTTTCTAAAAGATGAAGAGAAAGGAAGCAAGTACTAACAACATCACCATCGAAGTGCAAAGAACAGTTTCAAAGAAGGAAAAGAAGCATTCGTAATAGAAGTGGGAACAAAGGCCAAAAATCTATTTTGCAACTCTATCGTTCATTCATATCGTACAATTGAAGATTTTCACGATAATGTGCTTAGTAGAGTATATGCAAGAGATTTTCATAACAAAGAAGTGATGAACACAGGCGAGAAAGTCGCAATTGAAAGATTGGCGACTAAAAATTATTTCTTTCTCTGCGAGACGAGGTACCCAAAGGAAGAGAAGCACATGATAGCCCGTTGGTGGTGCGGCTGGACATTAATCAAGACCGATTGATGGAGAAGATGACGAAGCGAGAAAATTGTTGGGCAATCAATAGAATCCTAATCGATCTTTGGAAGTTCGGTGAATATTCTGTTTTACCATACTTATAAGACTATGGGTGGAGAGGATGAAAATTTGATTCCTTCAACGTACAAAATTTACGGTTTTAACGGCACAACGAACAAACCTAAAGGAGAGGTTCACATGAGGATACCTTTACAAGGATTATCAGCTGACATTTTATTATTGCGTGGTTGACGTGGAATCTCCTTATAACGCATTAATTGGGCGACCATGGCTGCACGAAATCTTGGGAGTAGCATCAACATACCATCAATGTATAAAGTTTCCCCATCCAAATGGTATTGGAATTATAAAGGGAGATTGGAAGGAAGGTCGAAATGTTATGAGGTTGACGTAGAGAGGCTTGTGAAGAGAGAAATGCTAAAAGGAAAGGTTGGAAACAGAATATCAAAGATGAACGAGAGAAAAGAGAAGGCTGATGGTGGATACTATAGAGATAAGAAATGAAGAAGCATCGCGAAGTGCCGCAAGAATAGGCGAATGTTACGATGCCGCAAAGATATTGGTTGTAGTTCATCGCGAAGTGCCGTAGAAACATCGCGAAGTGCCGCGAGATGAATGCATGGAAGCGGGCGAACGTTACGATGGAAAGGAGTCCTTCAAGGATTGGGATAACGCGAGGCAAAGAGTACAATGAACAAAAGGCATAAAAAGTAAAATGAATGATCTGTGATAAGTAATCGACAAAGATATATCAAAGGCAAGACAAAGAAGAAATGATATGTGAGAATTTCGACAAGAAGAATGTACAAGAATCAGAGAGAAAAATGAATGAAACAACATTGTGCGATGTCTTCGCAAATTAAATATCAGAACTGACAATTAAATATGAATGATTGAATGATTTAACAACAATGAATGAGTAAATGAATGGGACGAACCTTTATGGCGTACACCTAGTTCGCGAATTACATTTCGTAAGAGGCAAATGTAAGACCTAAAGTGCGTCATATAAGGGGTATCTCTTAACATGGCTCGGGGAAAAGGTTACACCGCCCACTGGAACTGGGTCATGCAGATTTGGGGCCCATGAAAGCCTATCCGGAGGAGGTACCTTGGATTCCCAACTATATATGTAGGTTATACCCTGGTTGGGCGGCCGAGGGTCTCTTTCAAGGAGTCGGCGTATGATCAAGGCGCCGAGGTACACGGTTGAGTCAAGAGTGCGGGGAGCATGGAACTTCCTTACCACTCTTGACAAGTCTTGGCGCATCTTTTCGGCCGAAGAAAACTCCACTTAGGGTGCAGCCTTGTAACCATAAACCCTATAGGTATAAGGGATAAGAGGCTGCGAAAACAAGCTGGTTGTTGTTAAGGCCGGATGGGAGGAGCTAGCCTTGTATGGCCGATGTACGCCTCCTTGAAGGGGCAACCGGGGAGATGATAAGGCGGCACCCTCCATTAGGGAGTTGATAAGTGCCAAAGACGCAAATGTCACGAGGCTTTGTTTTCGTAAGGAAACTTAGGCTTGTCATATTTGTGCAATGATCTGCGAGAGGCAATAATACTAACGCGAGGTAAGACGAGATCAATGGGTCCTTACATGCAAGTGTAAAGACGTCCTGCGATTTCGTCGCAAGACGGCAATGTCACGGGGCTTTATTTTCGCAAGAATATTTAGGCTGTCATATTATCATAAGCAAAATATCTGCGAGGCAAAAATACTTGAAAAATGATAAGGCAAGGTCAATGGGTTTTTGCATGCAAGTGTAAAGACGTCCTGCGACCTTGTCGCAATAAGGGGTGGCGAGTAAGACCTTTACTTAGGAAGGTCAAGCTTAGAAGACCACCAAAAATGATAAGGCGAGATCAATAGATTTCTTCTTTTATAAAAATCACTTGCGACCTCGTCGTAATTATAAATTTAAACATCATTCTGGTCGGAGGAAGAAAATGCGAATCTCGAAATTTCATTCTTTCATATGAAGATGCATAACGAGAGGCAAATATGGGAATGGAAAAGACGAAATATTGTTATCCATCTTCCAATGAAAGAGTTATACATTAATAATGTTAGCCAAGAAAGGGAATGGAGATTGAATTTATGGGCAATAAACCCAAGAAGTTTACAAAAAGAGATACGAAAATGTACGGATATTACGAGCGTGAAAAGAAACAAAAGAATTATCTCTTTGGTGATTCTTCTCCTCTATCCCGATCCTTCAATTTCATTATTCTCGTCGCGAGTTTTCTTTTCGCTGGCCTCACTATCGAAAAACGTCAAAGAGACAGGCAAATTCTCGGGAACTTCTTCGGAAAGCCAAGGATATGAACAAAGAGGATTTTGTGATCATTACAAACATACTCCATGGCTTCATTGCGAAAACAAAACGGCATCATTATTAAAATTCGCCACGGTAGTTTGAAATTGTTTCTTCAACTTGGAATATCTATTCTCGCGAAGGTGAGATTCTTTGCGAGTGTGCTTTCTCGATTCAAGTTCTTCAATCCTTGCTTGAAATCTTTTTTCGGACTCTGCAAATAAATTACGATAAATTAACAACTCAACAGCAATATTACAGAGGTAAGAAACAGTAAGGTATAATAAATAACCTTCTCTGTCAGATATTATATCTTTAACCAAGGAAGTATGCTCGGTATGAAGACTAACATCAACACCTAAGTTATTCCTGGCATTATCTAAGATTTTAGCAGCCCAAGCGAATTCATCGTCATTATTTATAATAAGAAGTGAGCGAATTTGATTTTCTCGCTCACTAAGTAAGGAGTTACGGCGAAGCAATTCATCTCGCTCCATTTGCACTTCGAGAAGGGACTTTTGAAATGTTGCTAATGCACAGGCACCATTATTAGCAATGCGATCTTTGTCATCTATATGGTCACTAATTTTCTTCCTTAAAATTTTGGTTTCCTCATGAGACTCGAGGTACATTTGTTTAAACTGGTTGGCTGTACTTAAACTAGATCTGTGCTCAATTTCTAAGAGGCGGTACTTGGTTTGGAGTTCATTTAATGAAAGAGAATTAATTCTGCTTGACGAACTACTTAAAGAGTTGTTGAGATGAGCGAGAAGAGTGTCATTATCCATAGGCTCAGGAAATGAATGGAGAAGAATAGCTTCTTCGGAGAGGTTATATACATCTGCGAAAGTGATAAGTCGAGTAGCAACGGAAATTGATAAGATGAAAATAATAAGAGAGAAAAATTTTATACCATAAAGTTCTTGATTAGCGTTACGGAGAGTGGTAACTTTGTCCTTACGGGCGAGAAAACTCGATTTCAATTGTTGGATCTTTTCGCGAGATCTCGCGATTCAACTTCTAATTCTTTGATCCTTGTGCAAAATTGGGTATTCTTCTTCAATTGAATGTTATACCTCCTCTCAAGATCTGAGGCAACCACAAAAGAAGTTTTCCGGCTGCGAAGAAAGATAAAAAGGTTATTAAGATATAAATTAAAAGCTGAAGTTGGAGGAGAAATATGAGTTCGAACATACCAACGAATTAAGTGCATTTAAGAAGCTAGGGGATACGGATCTAGAAACTCCTTTGAAAGAGTCATTGCCATCCGGCGGTGTAGCATTACATATGGTGGCGAGGTTCTCGCATATAGAAGTCGAGATGAGTATCTCCAATTCCTTGAAGAGAATCCGAGAAGATCTTTGAACAATTGATCCATAGGAGAATTGGCCGATTGAGCTTCATTTTGGAAAGTTGAATCCAAAACATTATCATTATCATCCTCATCGGAAGATTCGAGAACTTGAGCTAAGATGAGAGGAAGGTTGAGTTTTTCGCTTCTTAGATGGTGGAGCAGAAGACTTATCCTTGCGTGCATTGGCTTTAGTTTTGCCTTTAACTTTCGCAGCTATCGCTTCCTCGGCGTCAACCTTCGCATACAAATGAAGATAAGAAATAGAGGCAACAATATTGTTAAATAACATAAAAAAGATATTTCTTACTTCATCAAGTAGCGATCGAAGTATTGCCAAGGTACTTGCCGGTGGATTTGCCTTGTAACTTTTCCTCGGTTTGACAATCTGGAAAATTTACAAATTCAATGAGTACAAGAGGAAAGAGGGATTGCAAAAGCAAGCGTGGGGACATACCTCTTAGCCTTCTTGGGCCACTTAAATTCCCAAGGATGATAGCTGCGAGATTTGCGGGGAGTACATGCGAACCTGCTATGTAAGGTCCACTTAAGAGCAAAGGAACAACCCACCACCTCTCATCTTTAGAGTGGCGAGGAGTAGTGTTCTTACCCGAATGCCGGTCGATATCTTGCATGAGTAATTTATCCTCGGGGATATTATCTTTTCTCTTCAACCGATGCGCCCCAGCGAGATTTCTTATTTCTCATGCCTATTACTTCATAATTTTCAAAAAAGTTTTCTACAGTGTATCTCTCAGGGATTATTTCTAAATTTACATATTCGGGGTCTCTGACATTGTTAGGATATAGAGATCCTTTGCCGGCTTCCACGACCCAGCAAACTCAAGCATTAGACGGATACAATCGCCGCATAATTGATAGACGGCTCGCGAGAAGTTCGGATGGGAAAGGATTTCATAAAAGAGTGGCATCTCGGGATCATATAAAGGAATGGGAAGTCTGCGAGAAGTTGACCTAGCGAAACAATAATCTTGTGATCATCACATTGATGATCGAGAAAAAAGCTTAGCGGTGAGTATAGATGAACATCCTTGATTAGGAATGGTAGAAAGGGTGAAACCTTTATCTTGCAACTTTTACGAGTCTCAATAAAGCGAGGTTTGTACATACGACTAAGTGAAGCCATTATCAATATGGGAAGGGATAAAGAATCGAAGATTAAGATATGATAAAAAAAGATCGAAGATTTGCAGAAGCGCAGCTTGCGGAAGAAGAAGATAAAAGAAAAGTTGCAGAGAGAAGACGAAAGAGGAAAAGAGAAAGATATGAAAAATATATATAGAGAGAAACATCCTCGGGGGAAACGAGAGCATTTAATGTGAATGGGACGTGAATGGTCAAGAATAAACGATTGAAAGAGACGTGTCGGGGAATAGAATGGAGGAGTAGACATACGTAATAAAGTCCATATGGAAAGATGAAAGCTGAAACAAGTACGGATAAACAGTTGCGGCGGTTCAAAAATATTGATTCTCATGACATTCTCTCCTTCGCAGAGAAGACATGAGAAGAGGCAAGATGTAGGATCATAATATCGCCACAACAACAATTCGCGAAGACAACGGATAACAACATTGCGAGTGAGTCGCAGAGGGTTAAATATAAATGACGCACTTTGGATGACGATAGGAGGATATGAAATCTGGCGAAAGTTAAGAAGTGTCGCGAGTATGAATATTTGTACGTCTGCGACACTTCGCGAGACATTCCCGAAAATAAAGGACAGCTTAGGTTTGTCATTCACTATGTATTACCCTATATAAAGGGATGAGTGAATTTGTTGAAGAGGGAGTTCTTTTTGGATTGGAAAGCAAGTCATTAGGAGAGAGAAATAGAGCGAATGTAGTAAGATCTTAAGTGTAATTCCATTTTCTGTGTAAACATTTTAAGAAAATTATTAATAAATATTCATAATTGTTCATCTATTATCTTCTAATGGATTAGTTAAACAAAATATAGTGAGGGGTGTATTGTGGGATTTCCTGCAACTACCTACAACTCGTCCACTAGGGACACCTAGGGGTTTAAAGGCTTAGTGCATACGCTAAATGCATTCGAGAGACCCGCGATGGTGGTATAGTTAGGATTTCTTAATTTGTTTCACTTGAGGACAAGTAAAATTCGGGTTTGGGGGTATTTGATGAGTGCCAAATATTGCATATTTATACATCTTTTTATTGGCATTTTACTCATCTTTTGTGCTTAGAAATCAGATATTATCCCAAATTCTGTATTTTCTTTGTTTTCAAGAATAAATATTTGTACTAATTAATTTTGTGCTTTTAGGTAATAAATAAAGCTCGGAGAAATTGAGGAGCCAAAAGAGCAAAGAATTGGAGACGAGCATCTATGGAGCAGATAGCCAAAGCCCGCGCGCGAATTAGTTGCAACCCAACAAGGAAGACATGGGCTAGAGCTACCCATAGCCCGGATCCGAGCCCGTTCACCCTGAACCGTTGAGATTGCTATCTCATCATCCAACGCTCGCTCCAGCTCCTACACATCTTCGCTTGATGCTCCCGCTCCACAACAAATCGCCTCGAGTCTCCCTCAGCCGTTCAGATCTCATCCGCTAAATCCAACGCTCGCTGCAGCTTCCTTATCGATCGTCACTGCACCCGCTTCACAGCAAAATGCCCTATACCTATACACCCATCGAGCAAATCCATTTCCTCTTCCTTCTTCTCTTTCTTCTCCCATACCTCTGCGGAACCCTCACCTTCCTCTTCTCTTCCCACGCCCATGGCGAGCTCCATCATCACCTCCATCTCCTTCTTCGGTCGCCATCACCACTAGCTCCTTCTCCGCGACTCTCTCTCTCAATTATCTCTTTCATAGCTTCTCATCACCCTAGAAGCTAGGTTAGAGATAATTAGGGTTAGGGTTTCACCAAACCCCCATGCATGGTCGATTCAGAGGTCGACACAAATTGACAAGAGGAGAGCACGATTCGAGACGTGGGTGAGAGTGTATTTTAATTTATCTTTTCAATTTAAAATGAATTAGGGTTTGGAGTGCATGTATAAATAGAACTGAGGTGAGGATGTTAGAAGTTCATGCCTGGGCTAGCCAGAGCACCAATTAGGATTACTTGTGTTTAATTGTTCTTAATTATGTTTTAAATTAACTTGCTAGGGTTTCAATGAAACCCTAATCCCCTGTTTTGATTTCAACCTTGTGGAGATGTTCTTGAGTGCTTAAATTATCAGACACCTTCAATTATAAGTACCCAATACTTTTCTCTCACAATGGATGCCTTGTATCCATTGTAGTTAGGTCACAACCGTGTTGAGTTTACTATGCAGCTCAAACCTTAGACTTAATTGCTAATTCCCTTGACTAGTTGTGCTTAATTAGACAACTAGTGCTCTGGGTTAGTACCTTAGCTGATTATCGAAGTGTCACTAGGAGAAACTCCTTAGATAAGTGGTAAAATTGACACTTTATACTTATCTGTCAGAGGAACAAGAGAGCTCAACATTAGTTGAACACATGATAGGAATTAGAGGTGGATTTGATAATCCTAGCAACCATTCCTTCTCACCGTTAGTATTTCAATTTATTTCACCGTCATAACTTCATCTCGCCGCTTTGACAACAAATCATAATTGTGTTACACTTGCTGAAATTCGGTTTAGGAAGCCTTGATCAACTCCACAGCACCACAAGTCTCTGTGGGATCGACTGTACTTGCCACGTCTCCGATAGACGCCGTGCACTTGCGGTTATCACAAGTAGGCTAAAATCAGACCATCTTATCAGCCTACCAAGTAACACCTCCTTCTCTGTTACTCGGACCCTTTTAAAGAACATCAATGTTCATCGTCACCATCGTGATCAACTGCCATCATTCAATCAATCACTCACTGATCATCGAACTCGTTGTAACTGTCATCAATGGCAGTAGCCAACCATTCTTAATTTCGCGTTGTTCTCAGTCACGGAAAAGCCCGAGCATCACTGCCTTTCATCAGCTCGAACTCTTTCTTCTCCATTTCCTATTATGCTCATTCACAAAGCCGTGTTCTTCCTGGCCTGGTTTTTCTGCCGGATTAGGACGAAGAAGATGAAGGTGCCCCGAGTATTTTTCTCGGTGCTGATGATAACATTTGAATCCCAGCTTCCCCCAAGTAAAAGAGGTGACTTCCTTTAGCGGTTCCTTTGAAATGTCTGCCCCTTAACAGAGTGACTGCCCCTTAACTTAGAGTGGGGTTGCCAATAGCACTTGTCCTATAAAATGACAATTTCGCTCTTTTATCCTTCCAAGTTCTTGTTTTGCTCGTAACTTCTTCATACGAACTCAGAATGACTTCGTTCTTTCGCCATTGACTTCTTCTTCTTTCCCTCTACAAAATGATGACTAGAAATCCTCCATTTGAATGAGTTACACTAGGTCTTTGGCCCTTCTTCACTTGTAAACTTCACTTTTGTAGCTATTTCCATTTCTTTTTGGATGATTCACCTAATGAAAGACAAATACAAGAAAAAAGCGTAATATACAATAATTTGCAAGAATAAAAGCAATTACTAGCATGGAATTGACACTAAATATATCTGAAATATGCACTTATCATGGTCCGATTCAGCAGAACTCGACTCAGCAGAACAATGGGTTACCGATTATCTTCAAACAGGTTACCACTCAAAATGTTATTGTTGAAGCTTCTATTACTGGATCTGAACCGTTATTAGTAGTCTGATTCGAACATCAAACTCTTCAAGAAGATTCAAAATTTCTACTGCCCCTAGTCACACACCAATTATCAGTAGAGGAACTCTCATTTCAGCTGAGCATGATGCTCTATGAAACCTCAAATGGAAGATTAATCCTAGAGCTGACTTGAGAAAACATACAAGAGCAAATTCCAGTTTAGCTAGTCTAGTGGTTATCCAAGAAGAACAGGATACCTCTGAACCTGATTATGCCAACTTTTCCCTCCAATCACCAAATTGGGGGAATTACCTGCTATTAACCTCTCCAATTGTTCTCTTAATACCCATCCTTTGATTGATTCTTATGGAAGCTATAATGTACATGCTGATACTTCTCTAAACAACAATGGTTTTTCGCAATATTTCTCATCACAATGCTGCTACTTCTAATCTCAATTCCTCCCAAGATACTTCTCAAAGTGGTGATACTACCAGTGCTTCTCTTGGTAGTGGGCCTAATTGTTAGAGCACTGCTCGGTCGAACTCGCATGCGTTGCTATCTCAAGCATGTTTGTCAATATTAGTGATCAAAACTATAGGTCTTGATTTCTAGTCTACCATAGCTAAGTCTCGGACTAGGATAGCAAGTGTAGTTGAGCTCAAGAACTCCATGGCAATCATCATACAAGACGAAAAACTACTCAAGGAACTGGTGGAACTTCATCGACTAAAAGGTATGTGGAGACTTGAACTTATATATCACTCAAAAGTCTATCTACTCTATCTCCTATTTTGAGACAAAAGTCGTTTTGCCATATAGACTTTGATTATACACATTTGCTATTTCGAGTCGAGTTTATCTCGCTTATCTATTTCTCGAAATATGTGTTGGTAAGCTTTTGCTTTGGCCGAGTTCATCTTTACCTAGTGACGAAAGTCATGTTATGTTTCAATCACTTTGAAAATTGCTTTGACGAAAAATAGTTTTTGAATAACAACTATATAATAACGTCCTCTAAGAATGTTTCAATGATTGAAATGAGAGTTTAGATTATATAACCATTGTTGGATATAATTGTGTGGCAACACATATATGTATAAGTCCTTTTTCCTTGAACCAAAGTATGCGTACTTTGATGATCGGAAAACCGGAACAAGAGCTATGAACTCACCCGCGAATCATGGAAGTTCTCATCCCAGAATATATCTGGAGTTTGAGAACTCCCTTCCGAACTTAATTCCGCGAACTAAGTATGCGAACTTAAGTTGGTTATATCTAAAGACGATTTTTTGTGAACTGATATTTATATTAACTAAGGAATGCAAAATGCAAACCATGGCTACAAAGTTCATGAATCGATTCGAGTGAATCAAATCGTTTTTGCTTTGATTGTGTCTTGTGTAGTTACATAAGATTTATACAATTGAACAACTCTCTAACTAGTTCATTTGAGTCATTTGAACTAGTTATGGTGAAGAAGAATATGGTTGATATGAAAGTGCTCATATGGCTAACCATTTGGTTGACTATTGTTGAACCAACAAATGTACATGTTTGGGTACGGTTATACAAACCTAAAATCGTGCATTTTATTTTTGTGTAACAAGCTAAGTTTTCGATACAACGGTTGAAAGATATGAGCTTGAATCTAATCATGTTTTTATCTAACGGTGAATATTGAATGCTTTGTTACTAAGCTAACATTGATTGCAAACCCTGATTTGAAAGACTATATAAGGGAGAACTCTAGCAACTGGAAAACCTAATCCCCATACCTCCTGTTGTATGATACTAGTTGTATTAGCTAGAGTCGATTCTCTTTTAACCTTAGGTTTCTTCTTGAAAACCAGGTTAACGACTTAAATACTTCATTGGGATTTTGAAGCCAGACCGATACTACTTTCTCGTAGTTGTGTGATCTGATCTTGCCGATTCTATCGTGTTGAGTACAATCGTAACGATTGGCTTGAGATTAATATCTCCGATAGGCAAGATATAAAAGTAATCACAAACATCTTCGTCTCATCGTTTGTGATTCCACAATATCTTCTTTCGTCGCGTCTGTAGATGGTGGATTTTTGACAAAGCTAAAATCGTAAAACCATAATTGTACATACTCCTGATCCAGCAATCAGATGAGTGTTGAGGCTCATGTCTCCCATCAAGCATGAAAGTTCATGCCGCAAGAACCTCGACCGAGAATACCGTCTCTCGAGCATATGTAGATGTGTAGTCTCTCAACCGAGGCAACGACATATCTCATGAATACCGAGCAATTTCAGTAATCACTTTTATATAGAATCGAACGATTGACTGACTCCTAGACAAATTTGCTCACTCGTTAGTATAGAGCAATAACGTCTACAGGATGTAACAATGTTTTCCCCTGCACTATATAAAAGAAATGTGTATATAGAATCATTATGATTGGACGGCTCCTAGACGACTTTCTGCTAGTATAAAGCGATAACGTCTTCAGGATGTAACAACGTGTTTTCCCTGACTATACTATACGTAATAAATATGACGCTTCAACTAGCTCATATCGCTCGATTCTCGAATAATTAATGCTCCTAGACGATCGTGCTAGTGTAGAGCCATCAATTAATTATTTCTAAATCACTAGATTCATTAATCAATCCCTAGAAAATATTCTACATTCTTCATAATATTTCATTACTTCAATTCATGGTCTTCCCAAAGAGAATTCCATGGGTTAGTGATAAATATTCAACGTACGGGCATCCGAGCTACCTTTGAGTAAGCCCCCGTCAAAACGGTGCAAGTGTATTTAACAATAATGCACTAACGAGCACCCGAACACACGAATGAGTATTTCGTATCACGACGAGACGATGAACCTATGCAAAATAAGAAGAAAATAATAAATAATAAAATATTAATCAAGGCGCTAGGGACCTGGGCTCACCGGTTGGCTGATCATGCCGTGACCAAATCCCACGCCCAAATTCTATATTTATCATATTTTTATTATTTTCCTTGATCTCATGAAAATCCTTTCATTTGAACAAATATCCTTTGTTTTAAGAAAACTCCTCAGTTTCATGGTGTTTCCTTCAAATCATGAAATAATATAAAATTGGGAAAGGTGTCACGGGACTGCTAGTTGGCCAGCTATGCCCTAGTCATGGTCGGTCCCACACCTCATGAATCCTCAATATTTTATTATTATTTCCCTAATTTCATGAAAACTCCTTAATCTCATGATATTTCCTTGATCCCATGAAAAATAATATAAAATTAGGAAACCCGTGGGACCGGCCATAGCAGCCTGGCCATGCCCTA
>JAJJWW010001867.1:0-21359 GCA_023531295.1 Papaver armeniacum | reverse complement strand
AAAAAAAAAAAAAAAATAGGCTGCCATAAGGTTATCAAATTTAATGGGAGCTATCAAATTCCATACTGGCCATGGGTTATAACCTCCTGTAAAGCAATCACTATCCACGAAAACCCCAACAAAACAAATTGTTAAAAAACCCCATTTAACATAAAATGTCTATATTAACCTTCTAGTTTAAATCACCCCAATAAAAAAATAAAAACAACCCCACCTTTAATTTTAAATCACCCAACAAAATAAAAAATCAACCCCACCATTAATTTCTATTATATTATCACCACCACAAAATAACCCCACCAAAGAACAACCACCACTTTGTCTGCCACCACTCGACCACCGCCGCGCTGACCACCACTGAGCGCCAGCCGCCGCCAACCACCACCGCGCCACCACCATCGATACCACCACCGCGTGCCGCCGCCAACCACCACCGCGCCACCACCACCGATGAATTACCACCGCGCATGGCGCCCGGCCAACCACCACTACCACCTCGCCACCACCACCACCACCGCCAACCAATACAGCGCCACCACCACCATCCCCGAAAACCACCACCGCGACACCGCCGACCACCACCACAGACCACCACTGTCGCCAAACCACCACCAGCAGTTGAATAAAGACCATTATCGCCGACCACTACCACCGATCGGAAAAAAAAAATGATGAAACCAAACGAAAAATGATGAAACCAAACGAGAAAAATGATGAAACCAAAATTGGTTTCACCAAAAACTAGATGAAACCTAATTAGGTTTCATCATTTTCCACATATTGTCATTTCACCAACATAGCTTCAATGATGAAACAAAATTGGTTTCACCAAAACTTGATGAAACCTAATTAGGTTTCTAACTCCATTGTTTCTTGTACTCATATTCCCGGTACCAAAAGCACCACCTCGCGACTCTGCCACCTCTTTCCACTTGCAGTTTAAGCTCATACCACATTTACCGAAACATTCCACTTGTCATTTGGTATCTCTTTACGACCTCCGATCCATGCCAAGAACCATCTCCTACTACAACTTTGTTTGAGCCGCAT
The DNA here is from genome assembly GCA_023531295.1 of Papaver armeniacum. Lineage (NCBI taxonomy): Eukaryota > Viridiplantae > Streptophyta > Magnoliopsida > Ranunculales > Papaveraceae > Papaver > Papaver armeniacum. The sequence continues at coordinate 20,309 of JAJJWW010001867.1, read as the reverse complement.
TAGGTGACTTACTCGTAAGTCCAAACTCCCATAACATTGCGGATACCACCGTAACTTGATGCCACAGATAACTCAACCCGCGATACCACCCTCTACACAACATCACAAAACCTCCATCCAATCATACCTCACAGCTCCAGTTCTCCTGCACTTGCAATCAACATCACCAAGCATCTTCTCAATGCAATTGATTTACATACCCATGTGTTCCTGCAATTCACAACACACAACCTAGGCATACATCTATTCATCTTGTAACTTGAACTTTCGCCATTTCAACTTTATCACCCGCAACACAATTACCCAACCAACACACGATGGCTCGCAAAATGCCATTAGCCATAACAACTATCCATAATCACTTAACAACAAAACATACCATTCACAATTGCATTTGTTCGGGCAATCCTGTTCATCCAATACACCCCCGTGATCGAGCAATTTAACCGCCGGTTCTACGTAATTCCGAACTCAACTACAAAACCCATTTCCAATTTCACGAGCAACACCAATTCCAGCACAAATCAATTCCTCTCGGCTTCTCAATCAAATCAAAAACACATATTCACTTCAATTCCTCTTAGCTTCTCAATCAATTCCTCTCGGTTTCGATCAAATCAAAACACAATTCCTCGCGAAAAATTGGTGGTGAACGAAAAGAAAAGAGAAAGAAAACGAGATCGGAAATCCCTAACCGATGAAATCCCTAATTGATTTACCTTTTCCGTGAAGTCCGATTTCAATAATCGATTCAACAACAACTCCTCGAGATGAAGACCGATTAACCCTAAACCACCACGGAGGTGTTGTCTGCTGGTGTTCTGTGGGGATCTATTGGTGCTGGCTGTGGTGATTTTGATCTGGAGAAGGAGACGAAGATAGAAGAAAAAAAGAAAAAGAAATTAGAGAAGAAGAAGAAGAGAAGGTAAAGGGTATGTTTCATTTTTAAAAATAACAAAAACTAAATTTACTTATTATTATTTGACCTGGCAGGGTTTTTGTGCCACTTTTTAATCAAATGGTTTTCATTTATTAAAAGTAATATGGATGGATTTTTTGTACCACAAGTTTGGTCACCTTGGTTTTTTTTTGACTAGTTTTGAATTCCATATAAATGGAAAGGTGAAAGTCTCTTAACCATTATGAACTATTTAGACATCCAAAATGGGAATGTTCAAGTCATGAACACAAACGACTTCATTAGAAGGCGTTTGTTATCTGTGTAAGTTTGAGGAGTTATCCTCTTTTATGAAAAAAAAGAATACCATATGATCGATTTGGTGATAATTACACAAAAATCTAAACGCATTGTTCACGTAAACTCTGCATATGAAATTCTTTTTTTTTTCTGGTGGGATACATGGCTTAAGTTACCACTTGTAATTTATTTTTTTTTAATGGAAATCATATTTCAATTCATTCAAACCAAAATAGTGATTACATGATTGCTTACAAAATTATCAAAAACACCAAAATACAAGAAAATACAACACGAAGAGAAAAAGTCATGCACCGCAAAGATATCTAATTTTGAAAATTAGTTGAAAAGGCGTTTTTTTTTCTTTTGAAAAAAAAAAAGTTTATGTAGAATTTACTAAAAAGATAAATTTGTTTCATGTATAAATTGCACCCAAAATAAACATATTTGTTACGAGTGGAAAAAGATAAATTTGTCTTATGTAGAATTTACTACCTCCATTTCAAAAAGATAAATTTGTTTCATGTATAAATTGCACCCAAAATAAATTTGTTGAGAATTTTGAATCCAAAACATGGGACAAAACGACCAATTAATTAGCGTGTATTAGCTGGTTCAATTAGATTTTTTTTTTTTGAAGCATGATATTTATTAATCTACTAAAGGGCTCTTACAAGAGGGTATGTAATACCCGAAAACTCAGAAACAAAACGCGAGAAAATTATGAAAACATGACAGTGCAAAATCTGAGTATCAATTTCCGGATTAAAATTGCAGCAAGGATAATTGTTGGAATTGGTGGGGTGAATCTGGATGATGTTGTTGAGGGTACGATTGCCTTCGACAAATGCTTTCCACAAGAAAAGTTGGTTCAATTAGATACTCGCAAAGCAGAAAAAGAAAAGCGCTCAACCCCGATGTTAGTAGTACCTTTTATACACTAATTTAAATAGTATTAGTTTGATGCTTGCTATTTTATGAAGAACGCTTTAACCCACACCAACCGATTATTATAATCTAATGAGATTTAATTAAAGCCAATAACTGTCATTAATTTGTAAAGGTGCTTATTTATGTGCGGTATCCCTCGGAGACTCATTATAGTGTCTCAGAAGCTCTGTTCTACTTTTTGGGTTTTGAAACAACGGAAAATGGGTCATTTGTCCAAAAAAAATTAAAACATATTTCAAATGAACGAGTAAAAATTATTATGGGTGAAATGGACAAAAAAAAAATAGCAAGGAAACTGGATTCAAAACTGTAGCATCCTGATGTAAATTAAAAATAAGAAAAAAAATTTGAAAATAAGTAGGATGAAACTGGTTACATCCTGGCCATTTTTATATTTTTGTCCATTTAAACAGTATCAAAATCTAAATGTCTTTTTCACCCAGTAATTATTGATTCTGGTCTTTTTTTACCAATTTTGTGTTGAAACAATAGGTTGGTTTCATATGTAAATTTTCTTAATCAGTATAGTAGAACTTCACTGATAAAAAAAAAAAAAAAATTCCACGTATTGAGTGATTTACTCTCGCATTAGACATTCGCCCCCAACCAGTTGACTGTTGTAATAAAATCGCTTATTATTAGCCCATTGTTTTTTCTGAATAATTAATTGGGGGATATCAAAACTAATTGGGGGATATAGCTACAGGACAAAAACGGTGTCCCAATAGCAATTTTAGGTGACCCCTATGTAATTATTTTTTTAATTCTAATCTAGCCCTCACTAATCCTAATTAGTGATTAATTTTAATTAGTAAAATCTTAAGTATTGGGGATATATTAGTTTGATTTTTTATTTTAATTTGTGTGAGTGAGGAGTAGAAGGAGAGGAAAAAAATTTGAGTGGAATTTGTTTTTGAAAATGGAAGATGATTGTGATAAGAGAAATTGCCTTTAAACACAATCATATCTTCAATCTTGATTGTATGATAACAACTTTGGAGTTATATGATGAACCAACACCTTTGAATCATGATTTTCGTGACCATGAAGTGTTTTGTGAAAACCAACTCAAGAAAGTAAACATGTTCGACATACAAGCAACCCCAACACACGTGTAATGCTTCAAAGAGGCGAAAATTTGATTTTTTTTTTCAAACCGCCATTTAAATACGAAAAAGCTTATCTACAAGCATGCTCGTTGTATGAATACTATGCTGGAACCTCTATAACAGGCATTGTATTCATACAAGTTTGTATCTTGTCGACAAAATATCCAATGTTGTTCAAGAACATACTGGGCGTGGTATTCAAACCAAGATTGCATGCTTGGGTTTTACATCACATATTTAAGAGTATTTGGAAATTTGGAATCTGGCATGGACGTTAGCAAACACCACCATGTCGGGTACATGTCGATTTCTATCTGACGAAACCAAATAATGTAAGGCGATTGTTCCTAAGCATAGAAATTTCTATCTTAGGAAGGGTAATCTGCTGGCGGTGTTTTGAGCATTAGTATATGCCGGTATATGTCTGATATTTCTAAAACTGATCTCTACTATGCTTGAACATACAGTACAAACCAAAAGACATGTTGTTGCGATCTGGTTTCTTAGCATGTCGACCTTTGTTTACTCAACGTATGCGCCATACTCTTTTCGGACTTGTGGGTTTCGTCAATATTTTTTTGTTATATAATTTAATGGACATTGTAATATGAGTGTATTTTTAGCGGAGTAGCTGGACACGACAGTTCCGGCGTGGGTGTTATGTTGGAGCTTGCTGTCAAAGTAACATGGTTAGCCTAACAGTACATATTAAAGATATTGGACTACCAATGAGTAAGAAAGATATTCTTGAACACTCTTTATATCGATCCAATTAAGTGAAAGCTAGATATTACTCAAAGATCTTTCTTGATTTTCTCATTGGCAATCAAACAATTTGCAAGTTGATTTTCTTGCCTATCCTAAATCCGAGTCGGATGGAAAGAAGGCTAGCTAGTTGACTTCTTGCTCCTGTAGGGCAAGGAACCGAGAGTATTGATAACTTCATCATCGATGGGATATGAAAACACTTCCTAGCTAAGGCTAAGAGACCAATTGCTTCAATATTTCACATATCCTTGAAGTCTCAACGCCAAATGTAACCTGCAAATAACATAATCAAATTCAACAAAGCAATATAAGACGGAGATGGCATGGGAGAAACTGTGAAAGAAGAACAATGTTATCGAAATGTTAGAAATTTACCTGCGAATGAATTTTGTGGAAAATCTTGTCATGGTATACTTTGACATGCCCAACTTAATCGCAGCATTGCTTTTTATTTTTTGGTATGGTGTTATTGTCGTAATCTTCAAAGTTATGGTACCGGCATGGAAACTTAAATGTCGAGGATGCCGGTATATGATACCGGCATGGAAATTTAAATGTCGAGGATGCCGGTATCATATACCGGCATGGAAACTTATATGTCGAGGATGTCGGTTTTCTGTCACATATTTATAAGTATTTGGAAATTTGGAATACCGGCATGGACGTTAGCAAACACCACCATCCGGTACATGTCAGTTGAGAGAGTTCTCATTAATAAGGAAACAATGAATCAGTTGGTACAAATATGCTTTCACGCAACAGGTAACCAGGGAATCTTGGGAAGAAACCGTAATGCTTCACCTGCTTTGGTAGCTACTTAATCTATTCTCCCATGCATATGTTTTTTTTTTTTTTTTTGTTATCTACCGGTCCTAGCACCACCAAAAACTATTTTTTTGGCTATCCTATGCTGTTACCAACTCTGAAAGACGAGATATCCTCAAGCTACATTTCTTTTACTTCTTTCACTAGTCCTCAACTTTTTCATTCTTTAACTTATTTAATAAATTATAAGAAAAAAATCTTATACTACCATATATATATAGCATGATCATGTGGTAGTTGAGATGACTAAAATAACAGATCATGTGGTTGAGATGATATAAGAAAAAGTGTCATGCGGTTGTTGCTTCCTGAAACTTGGTATGGTGTTATTGTCGTAATCTTCAAAGTTATGGTACCGGCATGGAAACTTAAATGTCGTAGGATGCCGGTATGATACCGGCATGGAAATTTAAATGTCGAGGATGCTTGCATTATATAATACCGGCATGGAAACTTATATGTCGAGGATGCCGGTTTTCTGTCACATATTTATGAGTATTTGGAAATTTGGAATACTTAGGCATGGATGTTAGGCAAACACCACCATCTTAGGTACATGTCAGTTTCTATGAGGAACCAAATAATGTAAAATCGATTGTTCAGGCATAGAAATTTATATCTTGGGGCCGCTGATGCAGTGTTTTTGAGCATTAAAATATGTCGGTATGTGTGCGGGAACATTTTAACTTTGGGTTGCGCCTTGCCCTTGCCTTGTGTTGGTTGTTGACTCGTCCCACCAACTTCGCTTTGGCTTGCTAATTGACTTGGATGAACCTCATCATCTTCCTCCTCACTTTCCCCTTCATCATGCTCATCGTCCTCAACTGTTCAAAGACCTTCCAAGGATTACCAAGTGCACTACGTTCACCACCACTCTCCCCATTGACCCTCTTGTTTGAAACCCCAAACGCCTTTGCGACTCAACGTCTTTCCCAGTGGAGGTAGGGGCGAGGAGTATCAAGACCGTCCTTCCTCCTTCTCTTAGTGAGAATAGGACCTTTATTTTTCTTCGCTTCTTTGGCTTTTGACCTATAACATAAGCAAACAAAACAAACATAAGAAAAGTCATGGCAGTTTAGGAAATGGCATGGAAACTCTTAAACAAACCAATGCCTAGAACATGTTCCTAGGCATAAAACTTTAAATATCGAGCATGCCAAGTATCGTAATCTTAGGCATCCTATGGAACCTAAATAGTGTGCTCTTAAGATTAAGAACAATTTCGGTGATGTTCCCGTATGTTTTAAGTGTACTACCGGCATTTTTGAATTGAACTAATGCATGCATAGGTTTTTAAGTACCCAAGCATTCACGAAACCTAGATACAATCTTGGGGTACAAAAAATTGTTCTGTGTGTTTTTAGTTGACTCACCGGAATAGTCTTCAACCCAATTTGTATCACCTTCTTGCAAAATTCACTATCGAAATTGAAACCGGCGTGGTATTCATCCCAAATGCTATCTTCTGGTTCCTAAACCTAAGCATGGTATTCAAACCTAGATCTATGCTGGTACTCTACGTAACTCGACGGTTTCAGCTATTGTTGGCGATTCTAACCTAAACCAATGGCTACAAATCGATTAAAACAATCATAAATGAGTTCAAAAATCACTTACCTTCTCAGAGAAGCCATGACTGCGAGTGGTTGATCATTCGAGCTGGCGTGCATCCTCTTCTAGTTGTTGAGCAATGTTCTCGATTCTTTGTTCATGTGTTTGTTGAGCAATCAATTTGGTTCTCGGTTTTGCTTTCGATTTGGTTCTTGAGGCATGAGCGATGAGGAAGAAGATGAAGATTTTTTTTTTTGGATCATCAAATCTAATTGGGGATATATGAATTTGGTTATTTGATTTTATGTTTTAGGGGAAAGGGCATAACAGTCTTTTCATAATGTTTTTAATTAATCTAAGGGTGTTTTAGTATTTTCGCCCCAAAAAACACCCCTTAACAGTCACCTTTGGTTGGGGGAAGTAATTCATATCCCCAATTAGTTTTCATATCTCCCAATTAATTACTTATTCTTTTTTCTTGGCTTAGTCAGTGATAGAATAATTAGTAGTGGTTGTCCACGAAGTCTCTAACAAGAATTTTGGCAATCTTCATCTTGTACTGTGATTTCCCTTTTCTTAGAGTGGTTTCATACGAGTTGTTTCTTTTTCTTTTTTCTAAAATTAAGAAATATATTAAGTTAAAGCAAAATGGCTAGTGGAAAATGTTACATGTGAGGAAATATAGTAGAGAGTCGTCTAGAAAAAACTCATATAAAAAGCTTTAAGATTTGTCATTAACGTGGGAACGAAGTAGTTGATGTTTCCACAGTCCATAGCCCTTTTCTTGACTTTAAAGAAGACATGTCTCGATCGAGATTACTTGGAATATATACTTTTCATGATATGCATATGGTACTAGGGTCACTTCGTGACTAAACTAAGTTCAACTTAGTGACACCCACCCTTATGTCATATACTTTTTATTACTTTTAAGTGAAAAGAAGGTGATTAATTATTAAGCATTATCATGGTTTTTTTACTTTTCTGATCGACATCCTGAACTCAACTCATTTATCAAATATATAAAAATCAGAGGACTAAACGGGCACCTAGCTCAGCTGGCCATCCCGTTTCCTAAAATTGTATGCGTTTCAGGTACAGTTAGCTTGCCCTCCTTGTGTCCCCACCCCAACCCCCATCCGCTTCAGCACCCCTTGGTTAAGTTACCCATGAGGCTTTCCATTGGTAGGTTAAAGACAAAGAACACCTGTTCAATTAATTTAGTAGTATGTTGTTGGAACTTGGTTTGTTAGGCTTCCAACTAGTTAATATAATACTCTTTATCTAATATTTTTCTTTTATTTATAATTAGGCAAATGAAAAAAATTGTTGGGCTTAACTATGAGCTACGATACATTTACTGCAAAATGATACTCCGTATTATTACTAATGTCATTTTAGATTTTAGTTATGCTTCTAAGATTAAATTCACTGTCTTGGATTATGAAAATAAAAGGTCTTGGTTTCTTAGTTGGAAGAGATTAAATCGCTAAAATATGGTCCTCCATCCATATGAGAATTAGTTGATAATACTTGAAACCCAAAGACAAAAGAAGGGTACTCTATCTTATTGGACCACAGGTGAGGGGTTAATTATATATAGGGCAGGGATGCTCCAAAATTGCCAATCTAGCTACTTCATGAAAAGGTTGATACTATTTGTAACCTTTAAGTTTGGCATCATGGTTATTCTTTTTGATAAGAAACATCTTGGGTATCCTTAGATCCAAAGTAATTAGTAGAAGAAGAAAGAAAAGAGTGGAACGAACCTTGTTATCAAAAGTTTAAGAAACACTAATTTGAGAAAACAAGAACCCGGAGAAAAAAAGAAACAGAGGAACAGACAAAAAGATTAGAACTAATACACTGCACGCAACTTTGAGACGTATTGGGGCCTCTGGACATAATAACTGAAGCTTAACTTAGATTTGGACTCGCACTTTAGTCTACGATAGATAGATGCAGTAAATCTGATGGAGAAAGGCATGCAGCATCTTATCCATTTCTAGAAAGTCATGCACATCTTATCCATTTCCATTTCTAGAAAGTAAGCATGACACAGACATCTGTAGCTACAGTTGTACCGTGTTATTTACGTGGGAACATACCTCTTGCTTCTCACAGACAACTGCGTGACCATATAACACCATTTATGAAGGCCAAGTTGCACACATATTAGAATACGGGCATCCAACTCAAAACCAATTGGTAATGAGTGGAGAGGCCCTAATAGATTATAAACCGCAGGATTTTTAAACAACCTAATCATGTGGGACTAATAATCTCAACACGCCCCCTCACGTGTAGTCTCGGCGGGTCTTACAAACACGTGGACAATTAAATCGGGTGACGCAAGTAAAGGTGCGGTCAATGACTCACACAAATAGCCTGCTCTGATCCATATTAGAATACGGACATTCGACTCAAAACCAATTGGCAATGAGTGGAGAAGCCCTAAGAGCAACTGCAGTGGTGCGATCATAAACCAAAGACTAAAGAGAAAAAAAAAACCAAATTTTGGGTTTAGTCCGTGCTCACACACTACGGGAGAAAGACTAAACCAAATGAGGGCATAACTTATTAAGGCGCAACTTTAAGTTGCGCCCCATTAAATTTTTTTTTATTTTTTTCAATGAGGCGTAACTTTGAGTTACGCCCCAATCAGCGTAACTCTTAGTTGCGCCCCAAATTTTTTGTTTTTGTCTTCTATCGATTTGGCGGAGTTATAAATTACGCCTGTTGGGGCGTAACAAAGTTTCACGCTCACTAAAAACCAAACTAAAGACTATATTTGAGTGCAGTTTTTAGTTTTTAGTCGCATTTTGATCTTTACTCCTTCTCCATCAAGCAGTTCCCTGGTTTTGGACCAAAATTTTGGTTTTGATGCTCCCTGTGGATCTTTCTAATAGATTATAAACCGCGGATCTTTCAACAACCCAACCATGTGGGACTAATAATCTCAACAACATATTTCTGCAAAATAGGACAAGCTAGAAATTGGCACTATACAAAGGCAAGGGAGAAAGTCGAACTTTATCTCTTTGATTAGCTGAATACATGTGTTTTAACGTTTTTCAGATGACTATAACAAGCCCATGTGCTGCGACCTGTGGTCTAGCCAATCATGCAATATTCTCTGAATATCATCATAAAAATTGCTTACTTTTATCAGACAATACAAGTTTGGTGGCCTTTTGTTTGTTCCCAAAATTAATTTTAAAGCGCGTTTGATGATGATTATTAAGAATTTTGATAAAGTTAGGGTTAAAATCGAATCCAAGAAAATAAAATAAAAAAGACAAGAAATTTAACATGGTTCGTCATCGAGCCTACGTCCACGGATAAATCTCCCTAAGGAAAGTAACTTTATTGATCGGATTACACCGGATCCCTCATTCCTCTTCGGGGCCCCCTTAGTGATTTTCCCCTTCATGTATTTATGTGAACTAGAAATGTTCTAGAATTTTCTTCTTGGGTAGATTAACTAAAATGGGCAGGTGGAAATAGGTACCTAGGCATGGGCCTAAATCGATATGTCTAATAGGGCTTGCGTTGGTCGATATTGGCGCCCAAATATTATGATATAAACACCTTTATAAATTTTGTTTTTCTAAATTAGGTAAATCATGCATGCAAACTCAAAAATCATAACAAGCTAATTAGTTCCAATTTTTGGGTTAAATTAAGTCGAAAGGTGACTTTTCGAAAGGTGACTTTTCGAAATGTAGCTGGTCGACTTCTGAATTAAAGAAGACAATCTCTCTCATCTCTCTCATGCGATTTTTCGCCGCCTCTAAAATAACCCAAAGACGACTGTGACCCCCGCAATATAGCCAGTATCCACCCTCCACGACGGTGATGATTACTTGAAAACACCATTAAAACACTTTCACCTTCAAGAACCAAATGACCCTAAGATTACTTTTCATCTATTTCAAAGAAATCTCTGTTTACAAATACTAAGACACTATTGTTCACTTTTGATTCCAAGACACCTTTTAGAGAACTAGATCTGAATCCTAAGACACCTAAGACTCCTGTGATTCAAACCATTACTAAGACACCTTTAATTGTTACCTCTGTTTCGAAGACAAGTGATTATTTCATAGTTCACAACGCTTTTCTCTAGATCCGAAGCCACCGGCACTGGAATTCGTCAATTCATAATCTCCTCCACCTGCTACTACTGTTCTTTATTTCCTTACCTTCTTTGGAATTTGCTATTGATTTCAGTGTTTAATTTGAATTTCTTTTTCCGTATTCATTTATTTTCCTATAATAAATCTTATTAGGTGTTTCAATCGTTCAATCAAATTGATTTGGTTTCAACAAAAAAAAAAAAAAAAAAAAAAAAAACTTATTTTGATTTTTCTTATCAAAACTCTTTTAACCTGTTGGGTTTAAGCCTGAGTTTCTTTTAGTAAATTTATGAAATTAATTAATTCTTGCAGAGGTCATTTGACATCTTTATCAAAGCTAATAGGTTCTTGTTTGATCTCAGGTACCCTTTGCTTCAAATGGAAAAAAAGAAAACCCCTGCGAAAACGAGAGTCTCTAGGAAATTCACAAACATTTCTTCTGGCATCTCAAATCATTGAAAATAAAATGGTTACGGTCAATAGCAACTTCTCAATGTCAGCCGCCGAGATTAAGGGTCCTTTTCTACCCAAGTTTTGGATTCAATGCGCAATTGAGGTACCCCTAAATCCAAAACTCGCCGTTTTCAACGAATTAAGTTTTCATATGATGTATGTAGGTGGATTTTTTTTTTTGTGCTAACTGGATAATCAATTGATCATAATTAGGATAGGTCTAATGCTCATCTTTGACATTAGACAAAGGTTTCTTGTGTGCATTTGGAATGATATCCAGTATATTTAATCTCCATTTTGACATGTCAAATTCCTTGAATCTTTTTGTTGTTGTTAACTTAATTATTGTTAGCGGGGTAAGCGGCATGAATATGTATTCAAATTTGGGAATGCAAAGTATGAAACTAATCGAACTTTTAGACAGATTAGAACTTTTAGTTTGTCTCTGCTAGTTAGACAATGGTTATAAACATGAGAAAAAAAATCAGAAACTTTTATCTTTACTGTATTGGGACTACAAATCTTGTTGGTTTTGAGTACATTATGTATCATTTTGAAAACATTGCTTACTCTATTTTTATGAAAAATCATACCTTTATCAACCTTGATTTGCATGTGGTGGAATATCCTATAGTGTCGTACTTTTGGGAATTCATTAGTGTCCTTGCTTGGAACTGCCAAGGTTTAGGTAGTAATGGAACTAAGAAAAGTTTGCTTGACACTCTAAATAGAACCAATCACGACATATTGTTTATTTTAAACTAAACAACAAAATAAAGCAATGCATAATATCATGAGAATGTTGGATGTCTACAATTATTGGTTAGTTCCCCTAGAGGTACTGCTTGGAGGTCTGCTTAATTTGGAAAAGTAATATAAAACTAACTATTTCGATTATGCGCATAACTACATAAATGTTGTTGTTCATCCTAATAATAATAATGTTGAATGGATCCTCACATGTTTTTATGGGAGTCCTTGCTCTCAGTTGAAACTAGAATCTTGGAATATTGTTAAAAATCTAGCTAGTAGTATGAACAAACCTTGGGTAATCATAGGTGATTTGAATGTGGTTTTACATGCCAAAGAGAAAAAAAGTAGATTTGACTTTAACAATAGTGAAGCAAGAGTCTTTAATAATCTTATTAACTTATGTGGTCTCATTGACCTTGGCTTCTCTTTGGTTACACTTTTACATGGAATAATCACAAAACAAATGATGATATTATAGAACGAGAGACTCGATAGGGCTTTATGTAACCCCCCTGTGGATTACTAACTTTCCTAATTCCAATCTGTCAAACATCTTGGCCCCACTTGCCCGACCATGTACCTATAGTTCTTAATACCCATAATACTTGGAATGATGGGCCACACCTTTTAAGTATTTTGGAGATTGGATGAAACATGAAGAATGTAAGCCTTTAATAGAGGCTTGTTGGGAAAATGAAATAAGAGGTTCCCATGCTCATACTATGAATAAGAAACTTATCATCAAACATATTCTTAGGGACTGGAACAAACACTCCTTTGGTAACATAAGAACAAATATAGAAAACACCAAGGCTGAACTCAAGAAAGTAAATAGTAGAAACAGGTTATCCAAATAAAAAACAGGGACATTGTAGATTTAGAAAAATCTTACTTGAATGGTACGACATCAAGAAAATTTTGGAAGGATAAAAGTCGGGATCAAAATATTATGTTAGGAGACAAAATACTAGATATTTTTTCACACTAGGGCTAAACGGAGGTTTCAAGAAACAGGATAGAAACACTAAAAGACAAAAATGATGTATGGATTAATAGTAGGCCGGAAATTGTTTCTTGCATTCTCGACCATTTTCGTGAAATTGCAACCATCACTTGTAAACCCTTGTTTGGACCGAAACATGATTGAAATGATTCTGTTTGCATTGATCTTGTTGATAATGATAGACTTTGCATTATTCCCTCTTTGGTTGAAATAAAACAAACTCTTTTCTCGATGGAGCACGACAAAAGTCCTGGGCTGATGGATTTCCACGATTTTCTTTCAACGGAAATTGGGAAATCATCGGCCCCACTTAACTAAAATGATCCAAGTTTTTTTTTTGAACAGGTTTTATATCTAAGGAGATGAATGCCTCATTCATTTCTCTTATCCCTAAAACTTTAAACCCAATCACCCCAGCTGAATTTCGACCAATAGCTTTAGCTAATACAACTTACAAAATTATTTCTAAACTAATGGCTAATAGAATGAAAGGCCTTCTTAGCAAAATCATATCCCCATTTAAGTCTGCTTTCATCCCATGAAGGCAGATATCTGAAAATATTACTTTAGCCCATGAACTAATTCATAAAATGAGAAACAATAAAAGTAAGAAAGGATATATGGGCCTAAAAATAGATATGTCTAAAGCTTTCGACAGAGTGGAATGGGACTTCTTAATCTGTATCATGCAAAGAATGGGATTTAATGAAAAATGGTGTAATCTTGTTTATCAATGTATCTCAACCACTACCCTAGCTATTCTCATAAATGGATCCCCAACAAAATTCTTTAAACCTACCAGGGGATTGAGACAAGGAGATCCTATATCTCCATACCTATTTTTGTTTTGCATGGAGGCACTTTCGAGAACCTTAATTAATGCTGAAGACCAAGGCTTGATAAAAGGATTAAAAATAACCAACAATGCTCCATCAATTAGTCACTTAATGTTTGCTGATGATTGTATTATATTTTGTGAAGCTGATAATCTCTCTAGTAACAACCTTGTTAAACTGTTTAAGGATTTTGGGGAGTCTTCTGGTCAATTAATCAATCTGGCTAAATCAGGGGTCTTCTTTAGTTCTAAAACTGATCCTACTCTTAGAAATAGTGTGAGGCAAATACTAGAAGTAAATGAAATACCTATAAATGATAAATACCTAGGATCTCCTTTATTTACTTACACTTCTAAAATTAAATGTTTTGAACCTCTAGTGGAAAAAATGAAAACAGATTGATAGGATGGAAGGTTTACTTAAACCACTGCTGGTAGAGGTGTTATGATTAGAAATGTTACTTCTTCAATTTGTGTTTACCAAATGAATTGCTTTAGAATACCAGTTAAGATTTGTAATGACTTAACTAAATTGCAAAGAAATTATTGGTGGGGAAGAGATGAAAATGGATTGAATGAGAGAGGTAAAAAAGGTATTTGTCTTATGGGTTGGGATAACATGTGCAAATCTTTGGAAGAAGGAGGTTTAGGATTCCAAAACATGAAAATTTTTAATATAGCAATGTTGGCTAAAATAGGATGGAGACTGTACGAAAATCCTCATTCTCTAATGGCTAAAAGTCTTAAAGCTAAGTACTATCCTATGTGTGATATTCTTCATATAAACACTGTTCCAAACCAAAGTGATAGTTGGACATGGAAAGGAATATTATTAGGAGTAGCCTACTTAAAGAAATATTGTTTTTGGGAGTTGAGAAATGGAGAAAATATAGATATATGGAATGATTACTGGATTCCAGATGTTAAACCAACCGGAAACAGTATTAGGATAGGGAATGTAGGAACCACAAAAGTTTGTCACTTGATTACAGCAAATAAAACATGGGATTTAACAAAACTTGCAGGTTGTTTCGACAGAATTACTGTGGACAAGATTAGGAAAATACAAATTCCTAACACTGGTTCACCAGATGTCCCTCGTTGGACACTAAGCAATACATGTATCTTTACTGTTAAAACTTTATATATATAATAACATTAATAGTACAGGAGAAACTAACATGCAATGGAACAAAATATGAGAAATGAAAATTACTCCTTCAATCAAAACTTTTATTTGGAAGGCAGCACACTCTATACTTCAAAATAGTGTGAGAGTTGCTACCATAATACCAGAAATAGATACTTGTTGCAAACTCTGTAATATTGAAGAGGAATCTCTTACTCATTTGTTTATGAAATGCAACTTCACAAACAGTATGGATGCATCTTAATTTTGATATTGACAATGTGATGCAAAATGCTAACACTTTTCATGATTGGTTAAATGGGTGGATTACTCAAACAGATAGAGGAAACATTACAATGGAATTGAAGGTTTTGTAGCATTGTAACATGGCATGTTTGGAAGGCAAGATGTAATAGGGTGTTCCAAAAGAAATTCAAAATAGTCTTTGAACAAAGAAGGAAGATAGTAAAATTCATAAACAGTTATATTTGGGTTAACCGAAAAGAATACAATATCATGCAAACCTTGTATTACAACCCATTAAATGATGACTCTTTGATTGTTACTAACAACCAACCTCATAATACTTCAGGATACATGGCAATAACGATAAATATAGCTTTATCTATGCATGACCCTTTGACCCAGTTCGGGAGTTGGACTAACAATGATTGATTTTGCGGGAAGAACGACATCAAGCTAGGGGTAGTTGGAGAAATTGTACCACCGAGAACAATTAGAAGTAGCGGGAGTCGAGGCGGCTTTTCAATGGGCAGTTGAATTAGTGGCTATCATATCATTTTCAAAGTGATTCGCAACCCACTCTCCCAGCTGCTAATAGGAATGTATGCTAAAGCTAGGGAAAGAAGATTCAAACAAAGTTGGGACATTGGAAACTATGCGAGACTTTGATATAAATTTTAAAGTTGTGGCTTTTGTATTAACAAGTAGATACAATATTATTTGGGCAGAGAAATTTGTCAATTTTTTGTAATCGATTCACAATCCAAAATACTTGGACAGGTGAAAATCTTTTAGCCATTATGAACTATCTAGATCTCCAAAATTGGAATGTACAAGTTATGAACACAAACGACTTCATTAGAAGACGTTTGTTATCTCTGTAAGTTTGAGGGTTCTCCTCTTTTATGAAAAAAAAAAAAAGTATTGCCAATCACAGATTTGATCAAAGGAAAATAATCTCGGAGAAATTAATAGTAAGCTGATTAATCAAATTGTTAGTATTGATTGCACTTTTCTGGGATAATAAGCTGATATTACTTTATGATACAAAAATCAATTGAAACAAAGAGTAATTTGAGACTAGTATTAAGTAAACATACTGATGTTCTAGAGCAAATATCATAATGCTGCGTTCTTGATTAAATTATTTTTAATTTGTACCACCACCACCACATTCCCATACAAAACACCGTTTCAACTCAAGATCCATATCTATTTGTGTTTTTGTTGTCCCCCTGATGTCAAAATGCTAAAACAATCTACACTAGGAAGAAATAATCAAAATAAATGAAGGTAGAAATCTAAAGACAGGGTACTAAAAGAAGCACCCTTTTCACCTCTAGTCCTGCTTCTGTATAGAGAGAAGTAAATAGCATCAGAAATAAAATTTTTGATAGAGAATGAGATTAGGTGAAAGATGTGAATGTGAAGGAGTTAATGTAAGGTAGTAGTACTTTGAGGATTTTGAAAGATTGGCTACTTGGTCCACCAAATTCACAGCTACTGCATAGTTCAGGCTTGGGGTTTCTTTATCCAACAAAAAATTAATGTAAGTTTATTTTTAATTTAAGATACAAAAATCAATTGAAACAAAAATGGAGAAATTGAGACTAGTATAAATGAGATGCTAAACATACTGATGTTCACTTGACCCCATCAAAAGGTTTCTCCTAAAAATGATATATCTAATGTAGAGATCACTTGATTTATTATCAAATTTTCTGATTACAAAATATTATTCCAATAGCAACGGAATCAATAAATCTCCAGTAAGGAAACCACCACTTTTGTTTCTTTAAAAGCAGAACAAAGAACAAACCCCAAAATCCAATTATAAATCCAAAAGACGCACTAGAACAAAACAATAACAAATCGTTTTTTCAACTTTATTTGAAAGATTAATTACTTCTCGCCTTTTTCTTCACAAACTTTCTCCGCTTGGGAATCCACACAATAAATCATTCCCACTTTGAAAGCCGAACCATCCATACTCAATGTATCAAAATGACTCTCTCTGAATCCCCGCCGCTCAACATATTGTTAGATAAATCTAGAACCCTTGTGAGCTATTGTTGTCAAAGATTCCGGATGTGTCCAGATAATCTATTAAAACTCAAATCCAAAGACCCCAAACGAAGACAAGCTTCCGATTGTTGTGAATATTTCCCAGAAATGATTATGAGACAAATTAAGCGAATAAAGTATTTTTAATAAGTTTATCTCTTCCGGAATGGTTCCACTCAAGATTTGCACCTACAGATCAATTGATGTGCTATATTTGTATATTCTCTCAAGTTCTAAGACCTCACCAATTATCGCTAACCAAACCCTGAATATAACCGTCCTCTTTGAGAACTCCTTATTAATCCATCCAGGATTTCCTAATTCTTTAGGAATATTACCGAAAAGATTATTTAGCGATAAGTCTAGTATTCAAGTTTTTGCAAATGAATAATATCTTTGGGTATCAATCTATTTAATCATGGACCTTAAAGAAAAGATTTCAAGGCTTTTAGTGAACCAATACCCGCCGGAATACTCCCTCAAAATTGTTATTCGCTAAAGTTGAGAATAATTAGATTGTAATCGAGATGGTCTCGGAAGTACCGGAAAGCAGTTAATCGTTTATCATTAAGTTTGATAAACTAGGGACATTTTTATGGTTCTTTGGTAACTCCCCCTGTAAATTTATTCGAAAACGAGAAATCCCATGAAATTCACCACCGAAGCATAGATTCTCCGGGGTAAATTTCAAAGTTTGTTATCGAATACTTCGGGACCTCAAGCTTGGAATGTAAACTCGAGTTCTTTGGGAAGTTCACCTCGATAAGTTGTTTGTAAACAATCGAATGTTAGTAGAAGTAATGGAAGCAAGTTTCTATACTTGTTGGTATTTTTCTTGTTAATCCATTCCGATACATAGCTAACCTTGTCGTATTCCTCAATTTATCAATACCTTCGGGAATGGAGCCCCTTAACTCATTCCGAAAGATCAATTCCTTCCATATTCAACATTCAATTTCTCTTGGAATTTCACCTGACAATTTGTTTTCATATAAATCCATAATTTTTAAATTCTTTAATAAAAACAGATTTTCTGGAATTTTCAACTCAAATTATTCGTTGCAAGACTTGACGATCCATATTTGAAAAATTACCAATCCAAGATGGAATTTTTCCGAATAGATTTATTTCTGCATCCAAAATTTTCACCTTGATCATTTGCTGAACTCATCAGGAATTTTCGACGGCAAAAACTTGTTAAAAGCCATTCCTGGAAATTCGAGATTTGATAAGTTGCCGATTTCCGGCGGGAAACTACCGTTAAACTTATTCGTAACAAGACTTAATGTCTGCAGAAACTGAAGTTCCCAATTGAAGAGGAATATCACCAGAGAATTGATTATATCCCAGATTAAGAACCCGAAGATTTAAAAGCCTATCGATATCATTAGGAATTTGCCGACGAAGCGATTAATGGAAAGATCTAAAAACTGAAGTTTAGAACAGTTCAAGATAGGAACTGAAATTTCCCTGGAATAAAATTCCCAATGAGATCAATTTTTGTTAAATTTTTCAAATCACAGATAAAACCTGGAACTCTTTCCTTGATGGTCATAAATCAGAAATAGAATTCCAGAAACAGAATCAGCAGCATCACATTGAATACCTTCCCAATCACAGTGATGAGATGTATCCGGGAACTCCATGATTTTAAGAGTGATGGATCAATCCCAAATTCTTTCTTTGAGTTTTTTAGAAGAATACTTCGTTCTTCATTTTCTTCCAATTTTGAGTGAGTTTACTACAAAAATTAGTAGAGGAAGAAAAAGAATTAGAGAAATAACTTGCTTAGAGATCATCATTTTTTAAGAAGATTGAATTATGATCAAACAACTCCAGCTTGTTCAGAAATATATATAGATAGATTAATTCAGTCATTGAACGTAATATCTCTATCAATTCATGTCACTCTTTAATCTACAAAATGTAAAATATACGTTGCACTGCATTAGGTCATCCACATCAAGAACAGCAGACGTATTACTGCATTAATTCATTGAATACCACCAATAATATCTCCATCAATTCAAACAGCACAATCCTCAACAATCCAACTTGTAAAATATACGTCCATCTAATTGCCCACCGAGAAAACCGCTGACACCTAGTACAGCATTAATGTGATTGATTGATGCGCACCTTGACTCAAGAGTCTCCAGCCATCGACAAACATGTTAAAAAGTCATACTTCAGTCCATCATTATAACTTTAATACTATTGAAGTTGGTGTGACAAAATAAAAAAATTCAAAAGGATTTTATTTTAGTGATTCTGGACAAATCCTTAAAAAAAACCCGAAACTGCCCAAACATCCAAATATCTTACTATCTTATCTTATCTAACTAATATAAAGAAAAGAGCTCTTTGGTAAGAGACCCCAAATTCTTAGTTATCCCTATTTTTTTTATATTTACATAAATATCATTGTTTTAAAAATAAAATTAAAATTTTAAAACTTAATATCTTTCAAAATATTCCGCAGGATTTTTGTAAAATATATATATTTGAAAAGTTCTTTCAATTATCTACGAACGAGTACAAATAAGAATAGTAAATTTTTGTTTCTAGGAAAAAAAAATTTCATGGCTTTCAAATTGAACAGCCAATTGTGGGATATGAAAACTAATTGGGGATATAGATTACTCTAACCCATGATTTCAGCTGGGGAGTGTGCATTGGTTATGAAAATACTAAAATACCCTTCCCACAAGGAAATAAAAATCAAAAACTTAAAATCAAAAAACAAGGAAATCCATATCCCCCATTTCCATCTCCACTTCTTATTAATCTTGCCCAGGGGTGGAGCTTTGAAACAAGTAATCACCCATTCCCTTTCAAATTCTAAACTTTCCCCACTGCATATCAAAATTATCTTCATCTTCACTTTGGAGGCCAATTTTTTTATTCGGAAGTGATGAAGATCCATCGTGAAGTGATGAAACATTTCCTACCGGTTGTGTGTAATAATTGTACGTAGTTTCGGTACACACTCTTGTAAAGAAGTACGCATCCCAGCGGCCATATTTTCAAAAAAAAAGCAAAAAAGAAATCGTAGGACTCTACATCCTATAAGGAGGGTGAAACTCTTCTATTACTTATGCACCAAACAACACATATACTAGCATCGTGTATTCTACAAATAGATTTTCCATCGTACTGCTCTTGTAGAATTCATTTATCTCTCTCGACTTACCAAGCATGGCAACGTTTTGGCCTGGCAAGTTTGAAGATTTGGTCGTTGTGAAGACATGGCATCGTGACAACAAGGCCGTGAAGATGTAATGGCAA
>JAJJWW010001866.1:0-16871 GCA_023531295.1 Papaver armeniacum | reverse complement strand
CATTTAATATATGGGTTTATTAGTTTAGAAGCTAAGCGATGAAGACTTTGAAATGACCTTTTTTTTTTTTTTTTTTTTTTTTTTTGAGGGTAACCAGATTTTTATTTATTAAAAGGTTGTGGTTACAGTTCTTGGATACTTTACTCCTATTCTATCATTGAAAACAATCTGTTGATGAAAGCTGGGCATGTGTGTTCCCAGCATGTTGTTGTAGTTGCCATATTTTGTTGTTGTTGGTCTTTGACTGCTTTGTTGGCAAGTTCATCCGCAACTTGATTTGCCTCCCGTAGAATATGTGTGATTTTGTATTGTGGTAGGCTTTGTAGGAGTTGTCCAATTTCTTCCAGCATCTGTGTCAGGTACCATGGATGCTTCTCGGTGAGATTGTATTAGTGAGACCAGCGCCTGAGAATCCACTTCAAACCAGGTTTTTTGCTATTGGTGTTGATTTGCTGTTCTCACTGCTATTAGTAATCCCCAAGTTTCCGCCAAAATGGATGTCGTTATTCCCGGTGGTGCTGCCACAAATTTTAGTACCATTCCATTAATGTCTCTACATATTATTCCTGCTCCTGTCAGTCCCGAGTTTCCCTTTGAAGCTCCGTCAGTGTTGATCTTTATCCATTGTGGTTCCGGTGTCGTCCAGCTGATGTATATGATTGTTGATGTAGTGCTTGGTTGTTGATGTCGTGTTGACGTTGGTCCATTCGCCATGATCGGTGTTGTGTTGCACCCATTGGTATTCTCGAAACATAACCATAATGACTTGTGAAGTTTGCAGCGGAGTGTGTAGTTGCCGTTTATACACTCTTGCATTTCTTGATAGCCAAATGTGCCATATTGTGAATCCGAATAGTGCCTTTGTGGGTGGGTTGTAGCTGTTTGAGAGTACCTCTTGTAGGTTGTTCGGTGGAAATATTGGATTGTTATTTGGTTGTTGTTGTTGTTGTTGTTGTTGTTCTTCTAGAGTTGGTATGTCGTTGTTGTCGCCTTGTCGATTCCTTCTGTTGTTGCTTTGATGTGTTGCCCATTGGGTGGTGATCAGTCGCCAAATAGTTTTCGAGTTGTGACATTCAAAAATTAGATGTTCTTCTGATTCTTCTTCCCTGTTGCATATAGGGCAGGTATTAACTGTGGTGATATTCAGACTGTTCAACTTTTTGAAGTTTGCCAGACCGTGGTTTGCGACTTTCCACAAGAAAAGTCTTATTTTTGGTGGACATAATACATTCCAGATAACTTTGTAGTCCACAGGTGATTGGTTGTGATTTTGGCTTTGTTGGGTTTGAGTTGCCAAATGATTGAGTTGGGTGTAACCTGTTTTCGAGTTGTAGTTCCCATCTTTGGAGAAAGGCCAGATTATAGTGTCTGTTTGGTTTTCTTTTGGGATGTAAATATTGATGATGTGTTGAGCTATTTGTGGTGTAAAGGTGTTGAAGATGAGGTTGTGGTTACATGAGTTGGAGTATTGGTTGATGAGATGTGAGACTTGGTATTTGGTGGTAGGTGGTGGCTCAGTGATGATTGGATGGTTGGTGGAATGTGTGGGATCCATTTTTGGTTGATTGTTGTATAATTTTTCCATCTCCAATTTGGTAGAAAACAAGTTCCTGCAAAACAGTATACAAGTTAGCTAAACATTTCCATAGGTGACTAGATGATGATTGAGGCTTTAGGATGTTGATTGAAGAATTTGGGGTGTCGAAGTATTTTGGAGTGCAAATAGAGGATCAGACTGAATTTGGATGTTGCTGTAGATGCCAAACTCTCTTTGTTAAGAGTGCTTGGTTGTGTATCCTGCTCTTGCGAATGCCCAAACCTCTCATTAAAGTTGGTAGAGTGATTGTGTCCCAGCCGATAGGGTGCATTTTCCTAGTACTTTGATCATGGCCCCAAAAAAAGTTCCTTGTAATTTGATCTATCTTGTCATGGATTGCCACGGTAATTGTTGCACCCGCATAATGTGATTTCTTTGTTGGTGTCGGAGAGCGGTTTTAATGAGCACCAATCTTCACTTTGGTTAACACATTTAGCTATCCATCCATTTGCCTTTCTGGATATGCGGTTGAGTAGTTCTTTGTGCATATGCGCTGATAGTCTACCGTTTCTGAATTGGACTCCTAGGTATGTTAGAATTACTGTGTTATTGATGTGGAAAGTCTGTTGGAGTCTATGCAGAGTATTTGGGTGGAGTTTCGGATGATGTACCAAAGTTTACTTTTCCGTATTGATGGCTTGACCTGCAGAAGTGGAGTACCGTTGCAGCAAATTTTGGAATGCCATGCATGCATTTTTGTCAGCAGTGCAAGTAATAAGCAAATCGTCAGCATACATTAGGTGTAAAATTGAAGGTGTATTTTTTGAGATTTTTACTCCCTGTAATTGCTTTTGATGTTCTAGTATTCCCAAGTTTGTGGAAAGAATTTCCGCACAGAGGATGAAGATATAGGGGGATAGTGGATCCCCCTGCCTGAGCCCTCGTGTTGGTTTGATACTTCATTGTGATGCTCCATTGATGTTAATAGAATATGTGACAAAGGTTACACATGCCATAATGTATTGTATGAATGTCAATGGGAAGCCCATTCTTTTCAAGGTCAGTCTAATGAAGCCCCAGTCCAGACTAGCGTAAGCCTTCCTGATATCCAATTTTAGTGCAATTTTCGGCTTGGTTGATGGTGGTGATACCCGGATATGGTGGAACAATTCTGTGGCAATCGCTATATTGTCGTGAATTGCTCGGTTTGGGACAAAGGCACTTTGGAAGGGGCTGATGATGAATTGTAGTAATGGCCTTAGTCGATCAACCAGGATATTTGCAATGATTTTGTAGCTTACTCCACATAATCCAATGGGTCTGAATTCATTTGGTTTGGTTGGGTTTTGGTTTTTTGGGATGAGAGTGATGTTTTTATGGTTCATTGGGTGTTCGAGAATATGATACTCAAAGAACTGTTGGACCATGGCGCAGACTTGGGTTTTTATGGATGGCCAAAAAGTAGTGTAGAACTTACTTGTAAAACCGTCTGGGCCTGGTGCTTTTTCAGAACCAATTGATTTGACTGCTTTCTCGATTTCTTGCTCCGATACTTGCCGAATTAAACTTTCACACTTTCTTGGTGATAACCTGTTAGAGATACAATCAAACAAGGTATGATCAATAATTGTTGGTGATGCCACATATTATTTGGTATAAAAGTTTAATATCAGTCTTTTGATGGTTCTTGGTTCCGTTGTCCACACTCCTTGTTCACTCTGCAGTTGTGATATGTGGTTGATGCGCCTGTGGATTATAGCTTTAGTGTGAAATAAGGTAGTGTTTTGGTCTCCTTCCTGGAGTAATTGGATCCTTGATCTATGTTTCCAGTAGGTCTCATAGCACTTTGCAAGCATGTAATGGGTGTGTCTTAGATCTTGTTCATGTTCCAGCCAAAAGTGAAGTTCTGGGCCTATCAAGTTTGCGCAATTTGATTGGGCTTGCTCGATCTCTCTTTCTGCTTGTTTGATGATGGATGGTAGGTGGCCGAACGTTTCCTTGCTCTAGTGTTGCAAAGCTTTTGTTGTTTCCTCCATTTTTTGTATTAGATTGAGCATTGGCGAATTTGATTGTGATCTTTTCCAAGCTTCGAGTACCACCTCTTTTATCTGTGGATGTAAAAACCACATATGCTCGATTTTGAAATTTTTGGAGCGGTTTTGTCTGATGAATTGTTCTCTCAATAGTAGCGGAGCATGGTCTAAAGAGATGCGTGGGAGATGTTGAAGTATCATATGTGGATGTAGTTCTAGCCATTGTTGATTGCTGAGTCCTCGATCTAGTCTCTCCATGATGTTGTCCTCTACTAGTTGATTGTTTGTCCAAGTAAAAGGGTCCCCTTGGTAACCCAAATCAATCAAGCCATTTGAGTCTATTACTTCTTTGAACATATTTGCTTGGTTGGTGCTTACATGACGTCCTCCTTTTTTTTTTTTTTCTGCCTGGTGAAGAACTTCATTGAAATCTCCCAGGAGAAGCCATGGGAGGTTGTGTGTTGGAATGATCGAGTTGAAGTCTTTCCATATATCTTTTCTAGCTTGTGAATGAGGTGGCCCGTAGATGCCAGTGAACAACCAAGGTATATTAGAGGTTAGAGAGATAATATACCCATGAATCATACTCTGGTTAGCTAGTAAGATAGTGACATTCAGGTTGGATTTCCATAGTAAACATAATCCACCTTTACTGCCATTACAAGGAATAGAGAAACATTTATCATATCCTAACTGATTTTGCAAAAAAAACATATGAGACTCAGATGATAAAGTTTCTGACAAAAATATGAGACTCGGACTGAAACTGCGAACATAGTCCCGCAGTTTTTGAATTGTCAAGGCGTTGTGAGCGCCTCGACAATTCCAAGCTAGAAGATTCATAATGAAGGCGAGTGTTGGTCAGGTCCAACGACTCGCAGAGGTGTAACATCTACAATGACATCAGTCTCTTCATCGAAGGATAGTTGCCATGCTAGGGTTGTAGAGGAGCTTGTTGTGTTTGCAGATATGGGTGCTTGGGATGCAGATGCCTGAGTTGGTGGTGCTGCCACTGATTGGTGTTTGGATGGTCTTCCCACGTACAAGTTGGATCTTGGCTTCCTTGTTCGCAGGGTAGGTATTTCAAAATGTAGAGCCAGTGGTCGGATTGGTTCATGCTCTAGCTCGGTGAGGGATTTGAACTTCTGTGCCTTTGGAGGTGGTGGTTGTGCTGCAAAATCTGGTGTGGGAGGTAGAAGAAGGTGTTGTGGTGGACTTTTCCTTGTTGTGGGTACCTTTCTTTTGCAGGTTCTCAGAGTATGTTGTTGCTGAGGTCCCACCTGTGGTACATGTTCAGTTGGTTGTTGTTGTGAGTCCCTTGGTTGTTGTTGTGAGTCCCTTGGTGCTGATGGTTCAGCTGGTGGTTGAGTGCTTGGCTGTGGTGGTTTGTTGGCATGATTTGTAGTCACTTTTACACGCGAAAGCCCAGCCACTTTGGTAACTTGAATATCAACACGTGCCCCATCTTTTTGCAAAAATTTCGTCAACAATCGAGCATAGTTAAAAGAGAAAATATTAGTCAGTGGAATTCCTGAAGTGGGTCCAGTTTCACCAGTTGGTCTCAGCTGTGGGCCCAAGTTGCTGAAATGGTAGTTCGGGTTTGGGTGGCAATATGGTCGGGTACCCATATTCGAACTTGGTTGCCCGATATCAACTACTTGCTTGAAGATGTGTTTGCTTTAGTCGGTACTTCAAATTTTACCCCAGTCCTCCAAAATGGATTTGGGTCGGTTGACTAGAGACCATATGTCCAATATGGTTTCTAGTGATCGAGAAAATCATAGAGACATTCTTTTGGCTTGCGGGTTCAGTGAGCATGCTGCATGGATAGAAGGTTCGTGTACTTGAGTTTGTGCAGCTTTTCCTTTGTCAGTCTGCTCCGTGTTTCTGGCGACTGTGAGTCAGCACCTTTTGCAGCAGGAATCGGTGGTACTGGGTTCCAATTCAGCCCTTGTTGAGTCATTTCTTCTGCTAGGTGAGTCGGGATCGGTGTTGCAGTAGATGTACCAATGATTTTGGGTGGCGGTGGTGGAGTTGTTGGGAGCTCTGAAGTGGTGGTTGGGGGTAGATGTTTTTGTGGTGTCTGTGATGGGTTTGGATTAATGAGGGTTCGATGTTGGAGGGGGCTTTGGTTTCCTCCTTGGATTGTTGAGCAAGATTGTTGGGTTGAAGATGAATCTCTGGATGGTTGAGGTGAGGATGGGGAGATTGATGCATTAGGGTTTCTAAGATGGTTTTGATGAGCTCTCATTCTGCCGTTGAGTTGATGGTAGGGGAAGTCAGGGAACTCGTCATCTTGAAGAGCATAGTCCGTGCTTAAGAATTCCGTGCACTCTTTTGTGATATGTCCTAAAAAACCGCATCTGTAGCAGATCATTGGCAGAAATTCAAAAGCATATTGTATCCAAGTTGGACCTTCTATGTTTAGGAGTACTCCCGGTGTAAAAGGTTTTTTCAGGTTCATCCTAAGCTTAGCTCTTGGTGGGGTTGAAGTTGCATATACTTCAATCACAGATCCCACGTTTAGAAGCAGTTGTTCAATGGACATCCTGTCGACCAGGTATGTTGGGAAGTGTAAGACCTGTAACCAAAATATAGCTGAAAGAAAACAGTGACTAGGGTTAGCCATGAACTTAGTATAATCTTCGAATAGTACCACCTGTTCAGAGATGAGCCATGGTTCATGAGCAAGTAAGGTTTTCTTATTAGTTTCATGTTCCAAGGTGACTTTGAACGCCTCTGAGTTAGAGAAGTTGTAAACTTGTTTAACTTTGATAGGATGCCAATGGTGTTTGAGTGCATGGAAGAGCCCTGACTTGTTAAACTTCCCAGAAAGAACCAGCGCTGCAAGACATTGGTTTTGATGATTTTGCATAAGGTCTTTCATTCTCTCAGTGAGTTGAAAAACTAACGTATGTTTTTGGTGTGGATGGTGACTATGTTGGAAAGCAGGTGATGATGAAATTTTTTCCTGTGTATGATTTTTGGATGATAAACTTTTGCCTTTTTGAAGATTTGGTTCTAGAATATTTGGTTGATTAGAATCTTTCGAAAAAGGAGGTGATGAAGGTAAAGATAGAGAAGCTGGGGTAGGAGAGGATGATGTGATCGAAGTAGTGGTGTTGGAGATTGAAGTAGTGATAAAAGGCAAAGAAAAAGTAGAAGAAGGAACATAGTTATGATTGTTCTCTCGTTAGACGAGAAAAAACTTGGGAGTGATGCTGCTTTTCAGGCATGGGTTGCATGGGCAGAGGGAGTGATGATGGTTGTGAATCAGGTGGTGGTTGCTTCTCATTGGATGGATGATGCGGTGGAGTAGCAGCCATTGGAGGAGATTTAAAAAATAGAAAAAGACGAGAAGATGAGACAATCGAAGCGAGACAGGTTGGCGTAAACAAAATCTCAGAAAATCTAGCTCAAAACACTTGCTTGGAAGGTAAAACGCAGTCTGAATTCGATGCTTTTTAGGGAGTAAGAAGCATTGATTCCAGAGAGAATCGATATCTCGCAATAACAAGTAGGGTGAGTGATATGCAAAGTTTGGAACTTGACCTTAGTCAACGCAAAACGGCCCTCATTTCCGCACACAAGTGAGTCGTCGTTTCTCCACGTGATGAAATAAGTTAAAACTGTGGTGATGCTCTATATGTGTTTTTCTGTTTTAATTTTTTTAAACGTACTATGCCTCGATAATAATTTATATGGTTATTTATTAACCTTGATAACATTTCATCCTAATATAAACATGGATGAAACTAATATATAATGATGAGGGACGCAATTGTCTAATCGGTTTCAAGGTTGTAAGTGTGAAAGAGAACTTACAAAGTTAAGATGTCGACAAACTTTGAACACGTGATGTTAATGTTTATTTCTATAATTGTTCAAAGATATTCCTTAACGGCTAAGGGAAGAGAATCCCAGGATCGAAACATAAGTAAGTTAAGAATCTTTTAATTAAGGTTATTAATTTCATTTTGTAGGGAAATTACAGAATTAGGAATGTGCATTTACTAATTAGATTTTTCGAGAGATTTCGATCGTTATTTTTGGACAGAGCATTTCCAGGAATTATGAAAACCGAATATGTGCTTTTATGAATATCTTGAGAATATTTTCGGTTTTGGAAATTCCTTGGTGTCCAAACTTCCTTGTCTGTAAATACACGAAGTTTGCCTTTTTAGCAAACTAATCCTTCGTAACAACAAATTTACTCTTTTGTTGTTGTTATTTGGTGTAGCCTTTATTCGGAGAGGAGAGTAACCTAATTAGGCGAAATCTCTTACGGCCGCTCAGTTTAAAATCTTCTTTTGGATTGAGAAGCTCTAGCGCGACCCGTTGGTGGGAAAATAGATAATTGCGATTTATCTTTGTTTTCGATTGATTTGATTAACTAACTGTTGATGGTGGATTTTCGTTTAAGGTTAAATTTGTAAAAAACCAGAAAATCATGCGCTGACATCTTGTAAAAGATAAAGCCGTTTATAAGTGACGGATACTCCTCACTCAATTCACCAAGAACGGAGCATGTAGCAACAATCCCTTCTGTGAATTTCATATCGGTCTTGTATTTCTGTACTCATTATCGGTGTGGCATGACGACCGAGTGTTACTCTTACGAGTAACACGAACCTCAAGCACTATAATGAAACCATGTACGAAATACCCGTACAGGCCGATTCTCGGTGTGTTATACTAGCCCGAGCCCTCTCGGTGTGTTATACTAGCCCGATTGAGCCCTCTCGGTGTGTTATACTAGCCCGATTGAGCATCCGGACTTGACCGTATCGGTCTCCTGATATGATTCGATCGCAGATCATCCAACTCCACAAGCATGATTGGATGACCACGAGATCAATTCCATCACCCCCAAGCGGTATGGAATACCCACGGCCTTAGCTTGCCGGATATGATCTGATCGCAGTCATCCAACTCCACAAGCATGATTGGATGACCACAGATCAATTCCATCACCCCCAAGCAGGTATGGAATACCCACGGCCTTAGCTTGCCAGATATGATCTGATCGCAGTCATCCAACTCCACAAGCATGATTGGATGACCACAGATCAATTCCATCACCCCCAAGCAGGTATGGAATACATACATCCGACCCCGCATGGTCGACCGTTGGCCTTCGCTTGCCAAGAAACCGTCCATACCAAGCATTATGGACGGAAAACCCTAAATTAGGGTTTGCGGCATATTACATGTGCCGCAAAAACGGTCTCAACCGTCCATCTTCGCAGGCATAGATGGAGGGTGTAGATGTAGACTCAAAGGGCCCGGAGCATGTCAACACGATCACCATGTGACCGCCTACACACTTGACCAATCGGTCAAAGCCAACCATGGTTGGTTACAACAAATTCGTCCGCCCAAAAGAGCATGGTCGCGCGGCTTTGAAAGCCAAAATTAGGGTTTCAAGTCATCACGCGCGTCCATCTTCTCCGCACGAATGGAGGGTCACTGATTGGATTAACCAAGGCCGGTCATACCAGCCACGACCACCGTGGGCCCATCTACCTCCTCTTGCGGTCGGCCAAGGCGCATCATTCCGGCCAACCCAAAACGCACGCCCAAACTCGTGCGGTTACACCTCCCAAATCCTAAACGATCTCGACCGCTCAACTTCACCGGATGATTTAAATGGCTTAGATCACGTTTTCATGGGATAATCGTATATAGGTGTGAACACTAACCTACCACCTACACGGTGGTATGATCGACCAAGACCAACCAAGATGGGTCGTCTTGGGGCGCGCGCCCAAACTTGGGATGACACGCGGTTACCAATTCCTTTGCGGTAAGAGATTTCTGCCGCAAACCGATCTCAACCACTCCTCTTTGACGGTCAAATTGAGTGGCCTAGATTGCATCTTCATGAGACGGTGAGACATGGACGTGTACACCATCATGCCGTCAACACGCATGTATGGTCGGTCCTCTACAAAATTCTTCCCATGCTTGGTTTCGACCAAGCTGAAGAGTGATGCTTGCGCACCTCTTTAAAAACCCTGATTTCATCAACGGTCGCAGATGAGTGTCTCAAACATCATCTCATCCGTCCGACTTCACCAGCTTGGTTATACAACCCCAGTCGGGAGTTATTTGGTTAGTGAGTCATTACCCATCACTTTACCACACCACAATGCAAGCACTCGCATGAAATACACACGATACTCCACAAGTATCGACTTTCCGAATAACGCAGTTATTCATTCAGCATTACATGCTATCTTCCGTGGATCCACGATCCACATTCCGGTACATCAATCATGTCACAAATCGGGGATACTTCTTGGGGTATTGGTCTGGCGGTTTACGCGTGCGGCGTGCAACGCGCCATTACAAGAACGTGTTAGGAAGTCATGGACGGTTAGAGATGAACCGGAGAAGTGGGCAAGACCGGTCGTATGCTACCGACACACAACTCCACCACTCCATCATTCCATTACCTCCACTTCCCACGAGAAACGTGAATAAGGCTCAATGACTTGTATAAATAGGTTCTCCGCCCTATTTCAAACAACAACAAGAAAGACAAACAACACAAGTTCGGTCGACGAAAACCAAGTGTTAATACAAACCGTATTCAAACACTCGGAGCTCGCTTGCATCAACCGTAAGCTTGCTCATCCTTCGTTACAAGTCATAAGCAAGCCAACACCTTCACAATCTCAACACCTTCTTCGCTTCCCTCCCTAAGATCAACCCCATCTCCTTCACTTTGTGACCGAAACAAGTCCGGAACGGCCATTTCTTGGTTTAGGCCGGACTTACACAGATTGATCTCTCGAATCTACAAGCACTCACCGCGCAAATGCATTTGTTGAAGGTTTAGATTCATTCCTCATCCACACCCCAAATTACCAAATTCTGCAGGAGTAGTTTTCACCCATCAACAATTGGCGACCACAAAGGGAGATTAATCTCTCGGTCGTAAAATCAATTTCTTTGAAATCCGATTCAATTTCATCAATTTCAAAAGGGTAGATCTTAGAACCAATTCAATCAAGCAATTCATTTCAAGATGGTGGAACTCAGTGCGGATCAAAGCAATCAATTCGGACGGAGCTAGCGTGGATAACACTCCGGTGTTGACGTGCTGTCGGTGGAGCTACCGTGCCGACACATCTCGAGGAGCCGTTACCCTGTCACCAACACTAGCGGAGCAGAGACATCCCAGCAGGTGTAACACCTCCCATCACCGAGCCAGAGCAGCCGCAAATCCCGGCATCTCTTGAGCGTAACGCCTCCGGTGGTTACAGAGCAACAACTTTCACTCCTCCATCGGGACGAGGAGCCGGAGACACAAGAGGAAGACCGCCGTCTAGTACCATTGCGTACTTGATGGAGAAACAGGAAATTCTTGCTAAAACTCAAACGATATGGCCGCAACTCGAAAGAGGTACTCACTTTCCTTAAAACTTTGACCGAACGATTGCCGCAAGATTCACGGCAACCCTTTGAGTCGGCGAGATACATTCAATACACCCGGAGCGGCGTTTCCACTCGACTCACATGAATGAAGAAACTCGTGTTGCTCCTGAGCGCCAAAGGGAGAGAGACCAGCCTTCCAACTTCATTACGCGTGAAGATCTAGAGCGACTTCTCCAAAATCGAGGAAAAGGGGACCGAACGGACGTACACCAACATCAGCCGCCGTACCCTCAGGATGTGCAACGGATTCCTTTACCAAGAGGTTACACCTCTCCCCAGTTCTCCCTCTACGACGGTACTGGTAATGCTCGTGAACACATTTCTCGATTCTTGGAAGCCTTGGGGGAGCATGAATACAATCATGTTTTACGCCTAAAAGAATTCTCAAAATCACTCACGGGGAGGGCATACACCTGGTACAACAACATTGCGCCTAACAGCATATCCAATTGGAGCGAGATGGTCGGTGCTTTCTACAGGAAGTATTTCTTCGTGTCTGAACAAATCACGTTTTCAGACACAGGAAGAATTCTCCAAATAACAATGAACATCCCAACGACTTCGTTAAAAGATTCGAACCCAAGCACTGGACTCATCACGACCCGAATGTTACCGAACGGCAATTGGTGGAATCATGCATCAACGGGATGATACCCATATACCGCGCTCCGTTAGAGAATCTGGGCTTTCAAACATTCTCTCGAACTCCACGAAGCCGCAAAACGTTCGGAACAATCGCACCAAGACTACTAGAAAGAACCGAGTTGTTCGAAGTGAAGATTTGCGTGAAAGTCGAGGAAGCGGGCGTCTCACCAACAAACAATACAACACCGGCCCTTCAGTGAGTGTGGTAAGCGGAGGAGAAAAGAGGAAAGCTTCGATAACGGAACAACAAACCAAGCGAACATCCTCAGCACACAAGACTTCGTCTCGAAAAGGAACAGACAAAACTCCCGCACAAAACGCCAAAGATACGGGTTTTCCTTTTCCCATGAATGAAGTGATAGAGCTCTTGGAAGCGTGGATCCAAGATGATGCCGTAAAAACTACCCCCTATCGGCGTCCTCCGACCGAGGAAGAAATAGCCGGATCCCGACATCTTTGCTACCACAGGTTCGTCCATCATCCAACCAAAGATTGCAACGAGTTGAAACAAATATTCAGGGGAAAAGGTAGAGACAGGGGAACTCCGGCTTTGGAAACGAAGGTGTTCATAGAGATCCCCTACCTATCGAGAACCGCATGATTTCGGGGACTCATTCGCAAGACCGTGCAATCTATGATGGAGCACATGTGTGAAATCTTATATTTCTCCAAAGGACAAAGACATATTCGCGGCCCTCAACCACGTTGTGTCGTGAGACGTTTGCATCCAATGGCGATGCAGAACCCCGGTCTTTCCCGAAAGACATGAGCAACGGAAACTGGGGACTCCTGACCGTCACTCGTTTGAGAAACGTTGAGTTTGATAACGCGTTGATCGATACGGCTTCAGAATTTAACATCATTACTGTCAAGACCTTGAGAGCGGCAAAGATCTCAAAGCAGGAAGCTACTCGTCATCCAACTGTGGTCAGAGATTCAGGAGGAGAACTCAGAGATTCATACGGATACATCGACCTCGAAGTCAAATTGGGAGATGCCTCAACACAAGCAAAGTTCTACATAGTCAAAGAACATCCCAATTACGACATGATCCTAGGGCGCTCTTGGATACATGACAACAAAGCCATACTGGAAGTCTGTCCTCTACCGGTTTCGATACCTGAAAGAGTCTCCAACACGCCTGCTGGACCACCTGGTGACTGTCCGCTGCCGCATCAGCAACTTGCCAATGTGACACAACTTCCCGGAGAGAGCCTGCTGACATACGCTGAAGGGTTCCGATCTCAAAGCAAGAAGGGAAACCCTAAGCAAGTATCTCATGGGAAGAAGGAAACAGAACGTGTGTACAGAAAGGAAAACGATTGCTATACGTGAAAGAAAGCCGGGAAGATCTTGCATCACAGTCCTAAATGTTACATCATGATAATTACTTCTTTTATCACAAAAATCACGTGTGGAAGAACACCCTTGTTCCTGAGAAGATTCAGTTGCAATTTTGGCAAAGGATAAAAAAAAAAAAAAAAAAAAACTTTTGTTCAAACCACAAAAACGAAAGGAAAAACTTGAACTCGCCTGCCACCGAGTACAAGGAAGACATTCAAAGGTACGGAACATGCTTGGAAAAGAAAGAATGAAATTCTAATCGCCAAGAGAGTCAGCCCGCCCGCATCGCCGTCGGATTCTCGCTCCATCACTCGTTGATGCGCCTCCTTCGGATCTCCCTCAATCTCGCATCGGACATCTCCGCAGCAGCAGCGCACTCCATCCCAACATCGGCGGGAGCATCAAAGGGCATAGCAACACCGGTGGGCTGCGCAAATCGCTTTCACATGTCCGGACTCCTGCAGATCGAGAATCAAGGATTATCACGCCGTCCCCGAACCGGGTAATCACACTTGCCTTCATTCGGGGTCGTTCATGCTCAACTCTCCGCCTCTTCAACCGCGCCGCAAATCTCTCTCGCCCTTGCGCTTACTAGTGTCTGCAGCGTTTCCTCGCGCCTCCGCCGCTCCTCCATGTCAATTGCGGGCGAAAGTGCACGACACGTCCTCGACAATACGAAGGTGGGAGATAGACATCCCCGTATAGCACACCGACTTCACGAAGAGGAAGATCAATCTTAGCCATCACTTCTCCGTGCGCATGGTTTTCGGGCTTGTCAACTTCAAAACTCCTTTCCGGAGAAGCAACCAGAATGAGCGTCCACCGCTTCCATGACAAACTACAAAGGAGAGGAGGTTATGCACACGCAAACAAAAAAAAAAAAAAATCAAGTCAATTGATCGATTAATCGGAAATCGAGCGTGCACTGAGATTCCCGAGATATAGAATAAACGACCACGTTGAGATGATTCTTTATAATCTCACCAAATCGACGTAATCCCTAAGGAAAAGAAGTCTTTACTTACCACCTATGAAGGCTGCTAGTTCGGGATAACAATCGACAAGGCTTATCGGATATACGAGGAAAGCCGTATGTGATGAAAGAAGTACACCCGAAGGAGCGGCCGAGCTCATACATGTACAAGAGGAACCAAAGTGACTCACCTGATCAAGTCCTGCTTCCTTCGCATCCTTAATCAAGACCAACCGGTTCCGAGGGAAACGCCCGACAATGTGAAACTATCCGGTAAATATGTGTTCACTCTAGCTTGGTCATTTCGTATGTCACCATCTCATGCCTACCACACAATAGTGTAACCATTATGTGCTAGGCGGGGACTTAATGTTGATGGTGGATTTTCGTTTAAGGTTAAATTTGTAAAAAACCAAAAATCATGCGGCCGACATCTTGTAAAAGATAAAGCCGTTTATAAGTGACGGATACTCCTCACTCAATTCACCAAGAACGGAGCATGTAGCAACAATCCCTTCTTATCGTGAATTTCATATCGGTCTTGTATTTCACACTATACTCATTATCGGTGTGGCATGACGACCGAGTGTTACTCTTCAGTAACACGAACCTCCAAACACTATAATGAAACCATGTACGAAATACCCGTACAGGGTGATTCTCGGTGTGTTATACTAGCCCGAGCCCTCTCGGTGTGTTATACTAGCCCGATTGAGCCCCTCTCGGTGTGTTATACTAGCCCGATTGAGCATCCGGACTTGACTGTATCGGTCTCGGATATGATCCGATCGCATCATCCAACTCCACAAGCATGATTGGATGACCACGGATCAATTCCATCACCCCCAGCGGTATGGAATACCCACGGCCTTAGCTTGCCAATATGATTCGATCGCAGTCATCCAACTCCACAAGCATGATTGGATGACCACGAGATCAATTCCATCACCCCCAAGCGGTATGGAATACCCACGGCCTTAGCTTGCCGGATATGATTCGATCGCGGTCATCCAACTCCACAAGCATGATTGGATGACCACAGATCAATTCCATCACCCCCAAGCAGGTATGGAATACATACAGCCGACCCCGCATGGTCGACCGTTGGCCTTCGCTTGCCAAGAAACCGTCCATACCAAGCATTATGGACGGAAAACCCTAAATTAGGGTTTGCGGCATATTACATGTGCCGCAAAAACGGTCTCAACCGTCCATCTTCGCAGGCATAGATGGAGGGTGTAGATGTAGACTCAAAGGGCCCGGAGCATGTCAACACGATCACCATGTGACCGCCTACACACTTGACCGATTGGTCAAAGCAACCATGGTTGGTTACAACAAATTCCGGGCCCGCCCAAAAGAGCATGGTCGCGCGGCTTTGAAAGCCAAAATTAGGGTTTCAAGTCATCACGCGCGTCCATCTTCTCCGGCACGAATGGAGGGTCACGAGATTGGATTAACCAAGGCCGGTCATACCAAAGCCACGACCACCGTGGGCCCATCTACCTCCTCTTGCGGTCGGCCAAGGCGCATCATTCCCGGCCAACCCAAAACGCACGCCCAAACTCGTGCGGTTACACCTCCCAAATCCTAAACTGATCTCGACCGCTCAACTTCACCGGATGATTTGAGTGGCTTAGATCACGTTTTCATGGGATAATCGGGTATAGGTGTGAACACTAACCTACCACCTACACGGTGGTATGATCGACCAAGACCAACCAAGATGGGTCGTCTTGGGGCGCGTGCCCAAACTTGGGATGACACGCGGTTACCAATTCCTTTGCGGTAAGAGATTTACCAGCAAACCGATCTCAACCACTCCTCTTTGACGGTCAAATTGAGTGGCCTAGATTGCATCTTCATGAGACGGTGAGACATGGACGTGTACACCATCATGCCGTCAACACGCATGTATGGTCGGTCCTCTACAAAATTCTTCCCATGCTTGGTTTCGACCAAGCTGAAGAGTGATGCTTGCGCACCTCTTTAAAAACCCTGATTTCATCAATGATCGCGAGATGAGTGTCTCAAACATCATCTCATCCGTCCGATTCACCGCTTGGTTATACAACCACAGTCGGGAGTTATTTGGTTAGTGAGGAGTCATTACCCATCACTTTACCACACCACAATGCAGTACACTCGCATGAAATACACACGATACTCCACAAGTATCGACTTTCGAATAACGCATTATTCAATTCAGCATTACATGCTATCTTCCGTGGATCCACGATCCACATTCCAGTTTATCAATCATGTCACAAACCGGGGATACTTACCGGGGTATTGGTCGGGCGGTTTACGGCGTGCGGCGTGCAACGCGCCATTACAAGAACGTGTTAGGAAGTCATGGACGGTTAGAGATGAACCTGGAGAAGTGGGCAAGACCGGTCGTATGCTACCGGCACACAACTCCACCACTCCATCATTCCATTACCTCCACTTCCCACGAGAAACGTGAATAAGGCTCAATGACTTGTATAAATAGGTTCTCCGCCCTATTTCAAACAACAACAAGAAAGACAGAACAACACAAGTTCAGTCGACAGAAACCAAGTGTTAATACAAACCGTATTCAAACACTCAGAGCCTGCTTGCATCAACCGTAAGCTTGCTCGTCCTTCTGTTACAAGTCATAAGCAAGCCAACACCTTCACAATCTCAACACCTTCTTCGCTTCCCTCCCTAAGATCAACCCCATCTCCTTCACTTTGTGACCGAAACAAGTCCGGAACGGCCATTTCTTGGTTTAGGCCGGACTTGCCACAGATTGATCTCTCGAATCTACAAGCACTCACCGCGCAAAGTGCATTTGTTGAAGGTTTAGATTCATTCCTCATCCACACCCCAAATTACCAAATTCAGCAGGAGTAGTTTTCACCCATCAACA